>JZSA01003827.1:0-29811 GCA_000956155.1 Cotesia vestalis | reverse complement strand
GCACCCCACGCTTTTTTTAAAATAAAATAAATTTTTTTTTATTCACACTATTATTAATTTATATTTATTGAAATTTTTAACACTATTATTAATTTAAATTCATTAAAACTTATTTTCTATTTTTTTAGTTCGCTTTTCTATAAAAAGCGTGTTTTTTAGTTTTTTAAACTATTATTTATTTATCAAATTAAATTATTCTATTAAACTCACCAATTCATTTCATTTCTTAATCTCCACTAAATAATTCTTAAACAAAATTTATTAACTAATTTTCTTAACAAAGTTCCTTGACCAAATAAATTCATCAACTAAATTAATTCAATTCAGCCCAACAGCCTAAAATTAATTTTACAAAATTCAAAATTCCAAATACTACAAATTTAACTAGTCTTATTAAATTTTCAAACTACATAGAATTCCAGACTGACCTTCAATATCTAAATTATACAATTACTTCTACTATTTCAAATTTTATCAAGATAATTTTAATTAAATAATTTATCATAACGAAAAGGCCTGTAGCAAACTAACTAAATGACCTTTACGAATAATTTACGTATAAAAGAAATAACTAATCTAAAAGTGACATCTGAGACAGTAGGGATCATTAATTTACAAAAATTAATTACAATTATTCCAGCCTGTCAATTTACCAAATTAATGTTTGGCCTAAAATAATTGTAAAAATACCTGTGACTTAACTTTTCCAATTCTCCAAACGGTGACTGGTGTTCTGGTGAAAATTGGCGAAATCAGCGGCTGGTCGGTCTTTCTAGTCTCCAATGAATTATCTGGCTCCAAATAAAGGGTTTCCAAATTCCAGTTTGTACATTGGCTTCCTTCCTGATGGGTACTGAATCTCGATGACAAAATTATTACACAGCACTCTACTGACTCAACTGTTTTTCCTAAAAAGGACAACTCTCTCAAAAAGCGTCACTAGCTCAAAAAGCCTCGATGTCTCTCTTGCCGGCCCTTTTATAACCCTTCAATTCCAGGTTCTAGAACTTTCTTATTGTTATCCTCGCTTCATTTTTGGGGACAGCAGAGTAGACTTTCAATTTGCACGCCCGGTGAGAAGTCGAAACTACTTGTCAAAATCGAAAGGTAAGGGAAAGCCCTTACTTACCGTGGCGCCAATAAGGTGGTCGATAATGACCATGGGAAGTTCGATTTTCCCTGTTACAGACTAACAGACAGCAATGCACAATTATGGCCGTCTCATATCGTCCATTATACCGCAATATCACGTAACTTTATTTGTAAATACCGCGTAACTGCTAAAAATATTACTTTTTTGCGCTCCGGAGTGAAAGTGGCAACTTTCGTCCCGCTGGACTAAACAAAGTTGTAAAAGATTCAAATTTCGTTATTTCTGTTGTTTAAAATTTGTTTTTTTAATCAGGGAGCAGCAAAAAAAACGTAATATTAATAAAAATTCGAAAAACGATTGATCCTATAAGTCATCCCTGCAAGTTCTCGCTGATTTCAAATGCTAAGCGCTTCAAATTCCGCCTGTTCAGACGTTTTTGATCTCCTTGAGCGATTGTATATATTAGGGTCTACCAAAATTCAATTCTCCATGAGGAACCTTTAAAAATTAGAATTTTAAGTTCCGCTTTCAACAGGAGCTGTGTTTTGGGATTATCTGAGATATTTTGGGAGAAGTAGATTTATTTGATTTTCATAAAATTTTTTAACACGAGCTTTGTTAAGGTATTTCCACCGAAATTTCCGCATTTGGTCAGTAAGAAAACAATTGACCCTAAAGGCCATCCCTGCAACTTCCCGCTAATTCCATACCTAAGTGCTCAACATTTCACTTATTTTGTGTTAATTTGAGCTCTCCGCGTTCAAAGAGAGAACTGTTCTATGCTTTTGAGCCCGGAGAGCTGAAAAGTCTGATAGAAGTTTCATAGAACACTATTTTTTGAATTTTCAAACTGCAATAACTTTTGAATGAATAAACCCATTTTCTCCCAGTTTACGGCATTCATGCAGTTTTTTGAGCTCTATCATCATGAAGGCCAGTTGGGCTACACCAGCAAGGAATAAACGATAATCACTGGTAGTCGGGATAAGGTAAAAGCAGAACATCATTTCAATTTGCATTTTTAAATAATTTGTAACTGTTGGTATATTCATCGTTTTTTATATTTCATTAATCGTAATTTTACTGTTATGATGTATTTTAATTGTAGATGTTTTTTCAATGTATAGAAAACTCTGAATGTGTATGATTGAGTTGCTGAGGAGATCCCAATAAAGGGACAAAACGTTCAAGTAAATGAAAATGATGTTCTGATTCCTTGTCCTGACTACCTGTAATTTTTTTAATACCTGTTAATTTATGCGTTCAAGAATTTAGATGGTAGGTTTTCGAGTTTTCATAACTCTCACAACTATGCATACTGTTTACTTGGATGATAGAATAAAATCGTAAGTATTAACAAAAATTTAAGCATTTAATACTCTATATTTCTCTATCGGTTCTGAAGTGTAAAATAAACTGAATTTTTGTGAAAAATATGTGATGAAGAAAAAATGATATTAAAGAAGACATGGACAAGATCAAGATTACAAGTATTTGAGCAAGACCAAGACCAATACCAAGACTGCCTTGGTCTTGGTCTTGCTTTGTTCATCACTACGCAAATGTCGGGGCAAGCATCAATATCTTTTAATTTACACATGTCAGTTTTTTGTACTTTCGACCGGGTAGCAAGAAAAATAGTATACACTACACGGGCAGGAGTTTGAGAGTCCTGAACTGCGTGCTGTGATGGCGCGCAGTGCAAGAATCTCAAACTTTCTGCCCTTGTAGTGTAATATACTATTCCGTCATTCTAAATAATATGATCGATCTCCTAAAAATAAAGAAAACAATTTTTTTCGCTTTGTCTAATATATAATTTTTATAACTTTTTTCAGCTTAATTAAATATACTAACACAGTATTTTCTAATGTTATACTTCTACAGTACACAGTGAGTTCAGTTATTCTGTGCGCTGTGTCATTTTTAATGTCTCGGACAGAAATAATGTCTATGACTTTCGCTGGGTTTTTGGGATACTTAATTACTTTTAATACCCAAATATTTCAACAATGCTATTGCGCTGACATGTTGACACACGAGGCGAGTACAATAATATTTATAAAATTGACAACATTCAAAATATTATTAGTATTTGATCCAGATATTTGATGTTTCTACTTAAGTGATTCGTACATGTTAATTCATTATATCGCATATTTTAGTCTATTGAATTAATCGGGGGGATTTATGAGGCGAACTGGCCTAGTTTAAGTAACAATGCCCGTAAATCCGTGATGATTATCATGTACAAGTGCCACAAGCCCATCATGATCACTAGTAGTTTTTTTGTGATACTGTCTTTAGATTCCTACACTAAGGTATGCTTTTTATTAAAACCAACTGTTAATATATTTCTAACCTAAGCTCATTACATAACTTACAGATTGTTAAGCTTGCGTATACTATCTTTAACGTACTAATATAGTTTCTGTGAACGGCGAAAAATATATAGTAAATTATTTTCTTATTGCCTGTCAGCAATTTTTGCTTAGAGTCTCTTTCTCTTATGATTAGATATATGTATACAATAAAGTACATAAAAGTGAAAACTAATTTACAAATTATATAAAAAATCATTTTTATCCCAATAGTTCTTACTATTGAATTCGTAGATCAATGGGATTTTTTTGTTTTTATACCCTTCCTTGGAAATTATAAAAGTGATCTGAAAAGAATCACATTTATATCAAGAAGAAAATATTTTAATTTGTGAATTACTTGCCGAAATTTTTCCAAAAACTTTTATTGTCATTTAAGTTTTGATTATCCCTTCATATTTTCAGTAGTCTCAAACTTTATATACTTTCATTTATTTATTTTCAATTTCAGAGATCTAGACTTGAAACAGATCTTTTACAATTTATCGACTGAAATCAATAGATATATTGTAGTTCTTAGCGGGTCTTGTAAACTGAATTCGAAGTCTAGTTGACGCATCCGTTCCGGGCAGTTTATTAATAATTTAATTAGTTACTAACTTGCACTCTCTAAGCTTGAAAAATGGCCCTCTTATTTTGTAATTACCTAATTCTAATTCTCATGACTTGATAACGATACACAAATTTTTAAAATAACTTCAACAAGTTATCAGTAAACAATCGTCCACCAAGAAGATGATTAATTTAGCTTTAACCCTTCTGAGCTTTATGGGGGCCTAAAAGCCACGAGAGTAGTCCGATATCAAAGCTTCTGTCTACGACGCCTACCAATTTATCAATCTTGTAATATCTTTATTGCCATCACTTATACCTCAGTCATTGAAAAATTCAGACTCAAACGATCTAGTCGACATTGTAGCGATTTTTCTGGGTATGTTAAACGTCAGGCAAAATTTAGTTTCCTTAGTTCTTGAGCGTAATAAAATGTATCAGCGACAAGCCAGACAAAAATCTCTTTAAACCTCATAACTATACTGAGCGAATAATTTCTACAGCATTCCACGGCATACTTAGGTGTGATTGAAAAATATTTATCATCATACCAATTTGTAATTATAACATATTGTTTTCAAAAGTTTATTTATATACTACGTTATCAATATAGTAACGAAATGGGTATGTTTCAGATCCCGTTTTGCTTTGGTAAGCCCCCTAGATACTCTATCATTTGGAGAATGGTTTTCTTACAATTACTCAAGCCCCACAGCTTACTGATTAACAACAGCACTTCAAGTAATAATAATAAACACTGATAATATTGTCGATTCATTCTTGGCTCCCTTTGTACTAGCGGTAATCTGTCATATGTGTGGGTAAATTCGTATTCTGGAATATAAAATCATTCTTATGGTCGAAGAACTGAGAGATATCATTAGTGATACCTGGATAACAGACGGTGCGATCATGGAACGACGGATGATAAGTGAGTGGAGTCAATACACATCAAGTATGTATTTTTAAAAGAATAAAAAAATGAATAATTTATATGATAATTTTAGCTATCCTTGAATGCTCCTATAGCTTCAAACCCGTGATGTCACACATATAAATGATACATCACATACATAAATTTCTAAACCATTTACGGAAAGAAATTGTCTTTAAAATTTACTTTTAAACTAATGAGAAAAATTACCGATTGCAATCGCGGGACGCTAAGGCATTGCTTTACCATTTACTAGTAACAGACAAACTTTTTACAGTTGTGTGAGTCAAATTTACTGAAGTCTCTGGTAAAAAAAATTAGAAAAACGGTTGACCCTAAAGGCCATCTCTGCAACTTCCCGCTAATTCGATACTTAAGCGCTCAAAATTACACTTTTTACATTTTTGAGCTCTTTAAGCTCAAAAATATAATTTTCGTGTCATTTTTATCTCTTCAAGCTCAAAAATTTGATAGAAGTTTAATAAAACACTATATTTTGAATTTTCAGACCGCAATAACTTTTAAATGAATGAACCGATTTTTACGCGGTTTGCGGCATTTGACGCAGTTTTTTCAGCTCCATAAAGAATTTCTAAGTTTAAAATGACCAAACTAGTAGTGTCGAATTAATTCTAAGAAAACACTTTTTTTGATTTTCGTTCGACAACGATAACTCACGAACGAATAGAACGATTTTGACCGGGCTGGCGGCGATCGACGTGGTATTTTGATGTTAAGAGCTGATCAGATTTTGGAATTAATTAGTTGAGCCGTTTAAAAGTTATTCCAAAAAAACCACATTTGAAAAAAATTTTCTTTACAATTAATAATTAACTGATTGCATAAAATTTTATTCTAATAAAAATAGTATTAAAGTTTGTTAGAATTAAATATGATTCAGCGTCAACTAATCACTGACATGTAAAGTTTTGTAGACAGCGGAGAAGTCTAGAGAGATTGCAGCGCCTCCTCTAAGTCGGTGCATAGTACCGTTACTTAGATTTTTTTTTACTGGAGACTCCGGTAAATTTTATAGTAGTTTCAGTAAAATCTTTTGATTTTACTGTAATTTTTAAAATTAAATGAGTAAAAACAACTTTTAATATAATTAATTTTTTCATTTATTATTTTTACTGGTATACTACAGAAAAAATTAAGGGTACTTTTCTGTATTTTTTACATTGTGTTTATGAATAATTATTGAAAGAATTTTAATGAGATCAGGGATTGTCGAATATCTCACGATTACTGTGATTTTAACGGTAATTTTTAAAGAAAATTTCTTTCCGAGTATGCATTTTCTGAATCCGCTTGACTAGCTGAGTCAAAATATAGCTAAATTTATAAAAAGTTCTATCATGAGGAACAGTGCAACAGTTAGATTTCCATGAAATCTACTAAATAATTGGAGAAACTAATTTCGAGAAATTTAAAACATTGCATGTGTAACCTTTTTTAACTTCCCGCGAAGAAAATTAAAAATTTTTGAAAATCGGGGTATCTTGAGTGGGGAAGCACGATGAGCTATAAATCGTAAAGGCAAGACATTCTCTTCGTGGTTTTTTTCACACCTCCGTTCATTTGTAAATATTATCTGCACGTGCCTGTTTTCTTATTTATTCTTACATAATAATTACCCGACTTATACAACACAAAAATATCATAGCTTCTTTTTTTGAAACCAACACTCTTTTCAAGACCAGACAGAAAGTGTTTCACTCTAACCATAGTGTTTACTACAGCTCATTATTACTTACTGATTTAAGTACAAATCTGGTAGAACACATGTCTTGCTATCTCAACAGTATTTGTGATCTAAAACAATTTTTAACTTCCCACTAAGAAAATCGAAGACTTTTGAACGATTTGACCGATTCCATCGCGGTTGGCGCCATTCAAAAGGGCTTGGCTGAAATTAGATTTTCCATACAATTAAGACTGATTTGGACTGTTAGATTTCGAGAAATCTCAAAAAAATAAAATTTTTTTTAAAAGTTGTTTTTTGGGAATAACTTTCAAACCGCTCAGCCGATCGATTTTAAAAACTAATCAGCTCTTAACCTTGAAAAACCACGTCGATCGCCACCAACAGCCTGAAAATCGGTTGAATCATTCAAAAGTAATTGCGGTCTATAAATTCAAAAAATAGTGTTCTTTGAAACTTCTACTAGACTTTTGAGTTCGAAGAGCTCAAAAACGTCGTAAGCGCAATTTTAAACGCTTAGATATGAAAGACGCAGCGATGTCCTTCAGGGTTAACCGTTTCCCAATTTTTTTGTATACTTCAAAAAGAAATTAATAATTATAAGAACCAAACAAATCAAAAAGATCTCTTGCCAATATTAGTATCTAGATTCTTGATCAAAAAGTGTATTATTTGTAAGTTCAATATTTTGACATACGATGTAATGGAATTCAAAATGGAAACAATAGAAAATCCAGTGATATTTTGCGAGTTATTGAAAAATTTTCGAATTATTTCTCGAATTTCTAATCGAATATTAATATTCGATTCGAACGATATTCACACACCCCTAGAACTTTACGGAATTTAGAAAAAATCAGTGATGCAGTAGTTACTCATGGACATTTGCAGAAAAATAACTATTTCTCATATTCTTAACGAGTTTCGGAGCTGTAGAAAAAATATTGAAAATGATTCAAAAAGACAAGTTTAATAAAGTTAATTGAAGATAATTACATAAACTTAAAAATTTTAATTGCAGAATGATCGGCTGCTGAGTCGAAAGAAAAGGAGAATTCAAACAAGATTGTGGAAAAAACCTAGTTCTAGGAAATTTTTAATCTAACAGCAATAGCTGATATCGAATTAATATATGTCAACACTACATGGTATCATCCAATTTTAAAGTCTCCATCTGACGGCTTTTTGCAATACGAAATCAACCAGTTGAATTTTTACCGTCGAAGGGTATAATGTATTAATCTGAATTATTATTATTTTTTATTCCTTTTGAATACCGATAAAGTAAGAAGACTCAAAAAATATTCTAAACAATTTTAACAAAACATTAATGTTACTGAAACATCAAAAAAATCGAAAATTTTCATTGTTTATCATAATAAATTTTTTTAAGCTTGATAACATATTTGAACAACATGTTATCGGACGATTTATTTTTTCAGTATACAGTAAGTTCAATTATTAGCTTCTAGGCGTTTGTAAGTCTCCTTTAGACAACAGGATGGCGGCAACTTTCTTGGATATCTACTTACTTTCAATATAAATATATTTTAACATTGTTGTTGTGCTCATACGCTTACTAGCGAGGCAAGTAGATCAAAATATGCTGAAGTTGAAAAAATAGAATATATATATTCTCATCATGTTATGTTTTAGTCGACTAAAATAACTACGAGAATCTACAACAGGAATTGCCCTAGTGTGAGAAACGATAACCCAACAGATCGGTGATGATTATTATGTTCAAATATCATAAGTTCATTTTAATATCCAGCAATCAATAAGTATAATAGTCTTTAGTGAGCCCTAAAGGGTGAGTTCTAAGTCTAGTTAATGCATCTGTCCGTGAAGTTCATTGATACCCTAGTGGAAATGAAATCGAGTTTTTGGGCTCGTAACTGACCAGTTTGACTAGACTTGCTAGTTACTGGCCAGTTACTGGTAAGAATCGAGTGAAAACTTGATTATTTCTACTAGGGCAACCTCATTTATTATTAATTTTCTTTTTCTTCACGCCAAAATTTTTTTTGAAACAAGTGATCAATATCTCAACTTGAAAAACACCGAAAGCTTGAAATATATCAATGTTACCGTGAATTGAAGCATCAACTTCTTATACGAAAGTTAATTGAATATTGAACAGAGTACACAAAACTCTTTTGCAAAAAAATATACTATGCTCCAAATAAATAAAATGTTTGACTTAAGTTGGTACTTACGTGAAAAGCTTATTTCAAGAAAATGATGAAATTTTTTTGATTGAAAGAGAAATATATTAATAATTCACCACCAAAATTTCAGATTAATTCACCGCACCGTTTTTGAGTAATTAGTTATCGAAATTGCTTCTTTTATACGTAAAAGTATAGATAGATAAAAACTCTTATAATAGGCTCGCTAGTGAAACTTGCGGTCATGAATAGGCAATTTATAAATTTTCATAAAAATTGATTGAATCTTACACTTTCAAAAATTTTCATGTAAGAGCGGACACAGAGAACTTTACAACTTAATGATGTTAAACTTACGTCGTTATTACATACAATGATAGCATTAATTTTACGTAATATTGTAGTCTATACATTATGTCAGTTGTACGTAATATCTAAGTCATTTCCATGATATCATATAGAAGTAATAAACTTACATCAGTATGATGTCAAAATTATATCATATATTTTTACATCATAATTGGATCACAAGATAGGTCAATTTTACGTCAAATTTACGTAAAATAATGTGACATTCCTATGACTTATAAATGACGTCATAAAGTCATGTGTTCACTAGGTTATCTTTCAATAAAAAAAAAATTTCATAATTTTCTTGAAATATGCTCTTCACGTACGTACTACCTTAAGACATTTAAATGATTTAAATCACGATTCATTCCTTTCGATGTAAACTGGAAAAAGTTATTATCTTATAATACAACCCTCGGAATCAATAGATATACTGCAGACCTAAGTGAACCCCAAAGACTGAGCTCTAAGTTTAGTTGGCGCATCTGTTTTACGCAGTTCATTATGAATCTAATTTATTATTAACTTTCCACATGCAATAACTAGAAAATTGTCCCTTCATTTCGTAATTACCAAATTTGCATGATTAGATGAGCAATTATGATAACGACAGAGAAATTTTTTAAATTACTTACAATGACGACCAGAATTAAACAGAAGTCAGTGGATAGTCCGCCACTAGGAAAATGATTAAGTTTATTCTAACTCTCCTGAGCTTCGTAGGAATGTGGAAACCTCAAGGGTGGCACGGAATCGAAGCTTTTCTTTATTACATCTACCAATTTACAGTATTTTTTTGCAATTTTTTATTCATTATTTCTTCGATTCTGATCATCGAGTTGAAAGACATTAACGTGGAAGAGCTAACCGATAATATGTCATTACTTCTGGGCATGATAAACGCCAGGCAAAAAATGTCCCTCATAATTTTTGAACGTCGCTCAATTGAATACATCAGTGACAAATTAGAAAAAAGCCCTTTTAAGCCTTGTGACAGTATTGAGAAAGCTGTTTTAACAAAGTTTGACGGCATAGTCAGGTTTGAATTTAAATTGACTAAACAATTTGATGTCTTGCCATAAATTGTAATTATGATTTTCTTTTTTAGAACTATATTCATATGTTATATGATTACTGTAGGCGCATTCTTGGTGTATTCCGGATCCCGTTTCACTGAAGTAAGTCCTCCAAATACTTTGCCGTTCAATGGATGGTTTCCCTACAATTATTCAAGCCCCACAGTTTACTGGCTGACAGCTGCATTCCAAATGATAGCAATAAATACCACTAATGGGATTGATTTACTGATGGATCTTTTGTTCTCTTCAATACTATGCAGCATGTGCGGACAAATTCACATGATAAAGCATAGGTTTAAGGTCATGCTTGAAACGTTGAGAGTCATGACTAGTGATACCTATGATTCCGATATTGCGTCTACGGAACGATTGATGCTTTCTAAATGGGTCGAGTACCACATAGATCTTATCGAGTAGGTATTTTCTGTAAAATAAATATCAATACAAAAACCGTGTGGTGTCGTGGGATACCAGATAGGAACGAAGTTCAGTCATCATGTACACTATACATTAGACAGTGTACATAACCATCATACATAGACTATACATAAAAATCTTACGCGTTTTTTTTAACGTTACGGACGTTTTTTGCCGGCTAAGGTACCCCTCCGCAACGCCCCATAAGAAACTTCATTCCAAAATAGACAGGTTCGAAAAAATTGGTTATTTTTTTTTTTTTTTTTTTTTTTTTTTGATTAATTTATACATGGAATCTTGTTCAGAGTAACAAAAAAAAATACATATTTCGTGGAAGTTTGAACCCTCAAGATTAATAATGAGATGTCTATTATTGAAATATTCATATTTCTTGAAAATTCCAAGCAGTCAAGCGAAAAAATTTAAATAACACATAATATGACATTTTTAGTAATAATGTATTTTTGTAGAGAAAATACTTTCAAATTGTCAATAACGATGAATATAGTAAGAGTGTTTCTTTCTTATCAACTGGAAATTTGAGGCTCTTGTTAATAAACTATCGGCCTGCCCCAACGGTCTGTGGTCTTCGGTACTCGCGACACTAGCTTTAAGTAAAAAAGGTGCTAGAAAGTAGAACCAAAAAAAAAAAGGCGAAATAGAGCGAAGTTGAAGAGAACAAACAAAAACAACACCAGCCATTGAAACACTACATTGGTTGCTAAACTGCGAAACGATGGTAAATATCCATAATCCTCCGGATCTACATCATGAAATGTGACGATAGTTAATTAACCCATGGTTTCAATAAGATAATAGACTATTTATACTGGTTATTAAGAAATATCAAAATTTTTTCGATTGAGACGGGAAAGTACATATATTACAGTACAGCAAGATAAATCTTCCTGTCTTCGTCATCCGAAAAATCGTCCAGGTACTTAAATAAATTATCATCTCGGTGGCCACCTTGGTTTTTTAGCCAAAAGCTAGGTATTTCACAAAATGTGAGGAAATCTTGGTTCATGCTAGGTTTCCATGTCACTCTTAGATCAATTTAACTCTCTGAACCTTGCGGGTGTTTCCCTCACTCTTGGTAAAATATCTCCTTCTACATTAACTGTAAACGCTCTCTACTCCGGCGCCCCGCGTAACACTTAGTCCAAGTTCGGGCTTAGAGGGTTAATTAAAAATTTGAATAAGTAAATGGTTAAATTTTATGACTACGTGTAGAATTCTGACAATAATAAAAGCATAATACTATATTAGGAAATCGAATAAACAATTTAATCGAATTTGAATTAACAAAAATTAATTTATTTAATAAGAAAATCAATATCTTTTTTTTTTGTAAATTGTCATTGTCTAAATTAACTATATAGCAATGGGGGCAATTAAAATTGAAATTTTCATCACATTTTAATGCTTCAAGGTAGTCGAATCCTGCAAGGCATATTTCAAGAAAATTATAAAACTTTTTTAACTTTCCGCTAAGAAAATCGAAGATTTTCAAGAATCGGGAAGTTATTGTTTTAACCCCGCGTGTGTGTGTGTGTGTGTGTGTGTGTGTGTGTGTGTGTGTGTGTGTGTGTATAGAGTGTGTGTGTTCGAACACGTAAACATTGTGTGTGTGTGTGTGTGTGTGTTAAGTGTAGGTATGTAAATATGTGAACCGCTAATACTTTTTGAACGACTCAACCGATCGAAACCTACTAAACGGAATCCTAAAATGTTTCCTTAAACTTAGATTTTCTGTTAATTTAAATCGATTCGGACCGATCGATTTCGAAAAATCTCAAAAAAACTAAGGTTACAATTTTTTTTTACATGTGGTTTTTTTAGAATAACTTTCAAACGGCTCGATCAACTCCGAAAACTTATCAGCTTTTAACTTTGGAAAACCACGTCGATCGCCGTTAATCCGGTCAAAATCGGTTGATTCGTTCGAGAGCTATCGTGTAGGAAAGAAAACCAAAAAAAGTATTTTTTTGGAATTACTCCGAAATGTTTTATCTAAAAAATCTTTTTTTCCCTCCGGGCGTAAAGCGTCAACTTTAACCCCGCTGCGCTAAACGAAGTTTCCGCTTCACGCCTTCGTCGGGGAAAAAATAGTATACACTCCTCGGGAAGTAAATAAGAAAGCCTCAGATCACATGTTTGTTGACCTCGGCTTCGCCTCGACCAACAATTGCATGTGATCTGAGACATTCTTACTTTTCTTCCCTAGGGGTGTAATATACTATTTTTGTCCATTCTTTCAAAGGACATAAAAAAACTGCGTCGATTGCTGCCAATTGCGTAAAAATCGGTTGATTCATCCCAAAGTTATGACAGTTTGAAATTTCGAAAAATAGTGTTTTATTAAGCTTTCATCAGACTTTCGATCTCGAAGAGCTCGAAATCACATATAAATTATATTTTTGAGCTCGAAGAGCTCAAAAAGGTCATTCGTGCAATTTTAAGCGTTTAGATATGGAATGAGCAGGAAGTTGCAGAGGTGGCCTTTAAGGTCAACCGTTTTTCAAATTTTTTTTCGATGTTATACAAGCAATTTTTTCGTACTTTAGGCCGAAATTTAAGAAAAATAGAATACACCACTCAGACACAAAATTTGAGAGCCCTGAAACGCGAGCAGTGCAGGAATCTCAAACTTTTTGCCCATGTAGTGTAATATACTTTCGGAGCGACTTTTCAGATTTTCAGAAATGCAGAACTTCTTAACGGCTACATATTAAGAGCTAAAACTTTGAGAAATTTTTTCTCTTCCAAACTTGGAAAGAATTGGCAGGGTCACTCCGTAAAAATTATTCTATTTGGTGGAATGACCCATCCATCCATAGATTTTTGTCAACACGACTTTTTTTTGCGCTCCTCGGTAAAATTCAAAAATCACTTTGAAATTATAAAAGAAAAAAAATGAATTAGAACTAAGGGTTAAAATTTTGAGGGAATCATTCCTTCAGTATATGGAACTATTTGTTGCTGAATGATCTGGGTAGAAATAGTTACTTTCGATACATACGCGCAAAGGTAGGGATTCTGACGGCTTGAAGTAACGTCACGAGTTTGAGGCTATGGGCGTATTCTCTATAAAAACCAAGTTAGTTATCCAACCAAGCGAAGCAAGTCCGGATGTAGTACAAAGTCTTGTTGAAAATGTATCCAAAGCCTAAAACGTGTGCCTTCACTTCAAGTCTGTCAGGGTTCCTACCTTTAAGCATGAAGTATCGAATAAAATTTTTTGTCATATCAACGGCAGAAGTTGGATTTGAAAGAGAAGAGTCAAAGAGTTTAATCGGAAGAACAAATAATCATAATAAAGAGTTTAACGTCACTTAAATTTTAATTCTTAACCCAGTCAAAAAAGGTACAACAAAATCAATGAAGATTTATTGTCCCAAAAATACGTTAAAAACATAAATAATTAACCTCAAAGAAAAAGTCATTGCCAGAAGGATCATTTGACTTCTTTGATGCATTTTCAATATCAATTAAATTTTGACATTTTTTTAGCTTCTTCTCAAGTTCGTCAAGAGAAAAACCGCTTTTGTTTTTACGTTTATTATTCATTTAAAAATAAAAAAAATCATCAAGATTAACGCAGATCCCGATGACGCAGATAATTTTAATTTTTAAATGATAAATTCCATGATAAAGCCAAGCAATAAAAGTGCCTGAAATTTTTGAAGTGCCAGCACCAAAACGTGGCGGATGAGCATGTAATCTAGCTATTAGTTGAATTTAAGGGTTCAAGGTGTGCACGGGGCGCTCTATTGAAGTATCTATAGTGCTGCAAAATCTTTATTTTATTTGATTTCAACATTTATTTAAGGTGTAATTCAAAATTTTCGAACACTTTTATTGCTTTGCTTCATCATTGCATTCATCATTTAAAAATCAAAATTATCTGCGTCATCGGGATCTGCGTTAGAGATTTTCTGTGTAATCTGGGATCTAAGTAATAAGTAATCTGCACAATAGGAAATCTGTGTAATCACTATCGGCGTAATCGGGGCATGTATGAAGGGGATCTGTGTAATCGGAGTCTGGGTAAAAGAGGCCGTCCCAACAGCGTACATGAACGGTACTACAGAGTGATCCTGAGAACGACGCTTAAGTTATAATTAATGTTTATTTCATGTAGGTATATGTTGAAGTTATTTGCAAGATTCGACTGTCTCCAAGTCTTTTTTTTTCCGACTCTGACCCTACTTAGCGGACGTTTGTCTAATTAAAAAATAATTCGACTCATTCATAGCGTATTTTAGTTGAGAGAGAGAGGAAGAGAGAAAGAGAAAGTTACTTTTCGAAATAAGTGCGAGGTAAGTTAACTAAACTATAGATTCCCAGAAATCGTATAGTTTGCGTTTTCTGCATGTTGCTCGAAAATCCAACTTTCGCGGTTGATGTGACAAAATAATTATTTACAATTCTATATGAATTGTTTATAATTACGTATAATTTTTCCGGCTGGATAGTCTAATAAGTAATTATTATAACTTTTTTCAGCCTGATTAAATATACTAACACTGTATTTTCTAATGTTATACTTCTGCAGTACACAATAAGTTCTGTTATTCTGTGTGCCGTGTCATTTTTAATGTCTCGCACAGAAATAATGTCTATGACTTTCGCTGGATTCTTGGGATTCTTCATCACTTTTAACGTCCAAATTTTTCAACAATGTTTCTGTGCTCACATGTTAACACACGAGGCAAGTACATCAATATTTATAAGGTGGAACAAATGAAAAATACTATTACCATTTGATCCGGATATTTGATATCCATAATTGAGTGCTTCGTACATGTTAAACTTATGATATCACATATTTTAGTCCATTGAATTAATCACTGGGATATATGAGGCGTGTTGGCCGAGTTTGAGTAACAATATCCGTAGATCCGTAATGATTATCATGTACAAATGCCACAAGCCCATTATGATCACTAGTAGTTTTTTTGTCACACTGTCTCAGGATTCCTACACTAAGGTATGATTTTTATCGAAAATTAATCGTGAATATATTCCTAACTTAATCTTATTAAATTATTTACAGATTCTTAAACTTGCCTATACTATCTTCAACGTATTAATATAATTCCTGTGACTGGCGATGAAGATATATTACGTTACTTTCTTATTACCAGTCAGCAATTTTTGTTCGAAATTACCTCCAATATTGTTCGATACACAATGAAGTACATAAAATAATAAATCAACTTGAACATAATATAAAAAATAACTTTGACCTCAAAAATTGGTCTGAGTTCCAATAATAAAATAACAATCCAAGACACATGTCTGTTAATACCTTTACATGTATAATTTTTTATATTTATAAAATTACTATTTACGCATGAATTTTTGCGATGTAAACATCGCAATTTTGTCAAACAAATTATGTAGTAAACAGCAAAAAAAATTTTACGATCTAGAATCACAAAAATTTACGAAAAAAATCTGGCTTTTAAATAAAATTGAATTTCATATTTGTTTGGGTATGTTTACTTTTGAATATATATCAACGTTTATAATGTTGCCATCTTAGGAATCCAATCGAAGTTATAGGAAAGCACGTTACTTAGTAAATTTTTTTCCCATAATAGCAATGAATAAGAACATATACCATGTTCAAGCAAAAGAGAAAGAATTCAGAAAGTTGTGACGACACCATCGAGAAACAAAAAATTGTTTACATATCATTTCCCTGAACGTTTAATTTTAGTTTTACGTAAAGAATATTATCAAGTGTAGCTACAATCCATTTTGATATTTATAAATATAGTCTATTATAAATATATTTATTAAGTAGAATATGGAAATATATTATTTTATTTATTAAGTAGTAATACCCGTGAAGAAAAATATTTCGATCAGACCTGATATGGCCTGATAAGAACGGTTCACATCAAGTCTGACATGAAAATTAGTCATATTAGACGATATGGCCTGGTCAGGGCTGATATGGCCATATCAAGATGTAGACAAACCTGAAGTATAAACAAAATTTATCATTTTTATTTTATTTTGTTGTTTAGAAAATATTAACGACACTAATTCGTAGTTGATTTAAAATTCATTTTAGTTGTTTGTACAACTTTATTCAAAAACAGATACATTTTGTAATAGAATAGGACTCTTTTTGGAACTTAACACTTCACAATCAAGCGTCTAGAAAAGGAACAATTCCGCGGTTATACGCCATCTATCGACGACTTTTGATACTAGCTTCGACAGTGTGGAACATGTGATTGCTCCGTGGTGATCTCTCTGTAACTAACTAATATGTTGTCAGATTTATGAATATTTAATTGTTTATTCAAATTTTTTCAAAAATTTTCCTATAACTTTAACGATACATGAACAAATAACTAAAGATTACATTTCATGATGAATATATATATCATACTGAAAAGATTTTTTCATTTGACATAATATTGCATGAAATAATAATAATATCGATTTCATATTGTATTTAAAAAATAAAAAAAAATTTTACGTTTTGCAAATATTAAACTGGATAAAAAAAGGTTAACCGATTGGTTATAATTTTTTTTTTCAAAGTTTCTTAAAAATGTAAAGTAATTTGAAAAAAATACATAATTTGTTGATTTTTGTTTAATTAATAAAGAAATAAATTTTATTGATAAAAAATTCTGAGATAATAATTTCTCAATTAAGGTAGTTCGGCCCTTTAAGCAAAAATTCAAGAGATCTTCCAAACTCCGTATATAAGTAGTTAAATACATAATACACACGCTGTTAAAATTGAGAGACGATTCACCGTGACTAACTAAAGATATTTGCAATTAAAAATGATGTTTTTAACATACGCAGCATGGGAGAAACGTGGGAAAATGACCAACTTTATAGTTTTTCTCTTTGACCGAATTTCACCGTTTTGACAAAAAACTAATATATTAAAGAAAAATACATTTCGAACTTAAAAAAAAAAAAATTAGAATTATTGACCGCGTAGTTTAAATAAAAATTTAAAATAAAGAACCCATTTGAAGGATTATTTTCAGTGGAGGGGATCGGAGAGAAAGTGACGAGTAAGTGGAGCGGCAACGTTGCAACGGGTAAAATGGCGGAGTTTTAAAAGAAGCGCGAAAATACAAAACAGCTAAACACATATAATGAAATAATGCGAATAGTACTAATGAATAAATCATTGTATATGTTTCATTGATAGTTATTAATAGATAATATATATATATATATATATCAATTTACAACGATAAAGTGAATATAGAAATGAATGACTAAGTTATTAGTTAATTTACTTTATTAATATTTTTTTAATAATTTATTTAATTATTTATTTATTCACTCAACTGGTTTATTATCGTTTTTTGTTGCTTTTTTCTCTCGTAAACTATTTACTATTTTCATCTTCTTATTTAATACTTTTTTATTTATAAACATTCCTTTATGACGTAGTTGGTCACCCATAATTAATTTATTTATTAAAATAACCAAAATAGTTTACAGGACTTAATGCTTACATTTAGATCGCGGGCATAAACTATAAGTAAGTCTGGGCTGTACAAGGCAAGTAAGAGAATAAATATGCGACGTTGCCATATTTTCATGCAGGCTAATCTATATTAGTGTGCGCGTATTTGCATAGAGGTTACAGTAGTGTGAGGAGTACAGTCCAGTAAAAAAAAACGTGGACTATAGCGTTAGCTCAATTGTTACGCGATACACGGGTCGAGATCCAAAACATTCTGAGCGGACTGTAGGGAAAGAACTACCTTAAAAAAAATTTCGGGAAAAAATTGAAAAGTACAAAGTTAACTAAAGAGTTTTTAGAGCAACTTTAAAAATTTTTTTCAAATTTATACATTTTACGTTATTTATAATTTATACCTTAAGTCTGTCATAAAATATATTAATTAAAAAAAAAATAAAAAATGCGAATTAGCCGATTCTTAGACTTAAATAACTTGGTGACCATACAACAGAATTATCACTCAGATTTAGCTATATTTGATACTATTCAGTCAGATCCAGAAAAAATTTTATAGAATGAATGCATAAACGATCATATATGATCCTATCAAGTCATATCCAGCCTGATGAAAATCATATCAAAACATATCAAAAAATTATAAACGGGCACAGCAAATTATATCAAGCCATATCAGAATATATCAACAAACACTATATATAGGTGTATCAAATTATATCAGCCCATATCAAATTATATTAGGCCAAATAAAACCTGATCAAGCTGTATCAGGCTTGATATGGTCAATTTTTACGTCAGGTCATATCAGGACCGATCTAAAATTATACATGGACTTATCAGATCACATCAGGCCTGATATGATTATATCAAAAATTTTGATATGGCCGTATCAGGACATATCAGGTCTGATCAGAATATTTCTTCACGGGACCTATTTAGGGGTTCTACGTCATTTTATCCAAGGTCATTGAATCCGCGACACTATATCCGTGCCTATAAATCCTCGAGTCACCGTATTCGTACCATTAAATCCTTGGAACACTATAATCAGAAAAATATTACAATAACAACAGTGCACAAAAAAAGATGTTTGTACATTTGAGCGAACCCACCTACAGACATGTATTTCGACCCAGTAAATCTAAATTTGAAGTCCGTATGTCTCGGCCACCTTCCTAATTAGATTAAAATGCAAAACAACTAAAAAAATTAGGAAAACCCAAAACAAGGCAAAAAACTGCAATTACAGCGATGAAAAATTTTTGTAGACTCACAATTTTCATGTATTTCAATTTATTGAATCCGAATCTGAACGTTAATTAGCCCGTTGTGCCGTCAAAATTTGAACTCATTTCGCAAAACCAAAAAAAATTATAAAAAACCGAAATTATCGAGATGAAAAAAATTTTTTAGATTCAGATTGAGTATGATATTCATAAATTTTCTTCCACTGAATCTAAATCTGTAGCTTTTTTGTCTTATTGAAGTTTTAAAATTGGAAAAGACAATCTCAAAATACCAAAAAAATTTGGTTATAAATCTGACAAAAAAATCTATTAAACAGGATTGTTAATCACTTAATGTGTATTTTCATGGACAAAATATGACCTTAGAATTGAAAAATTTACAAAATTTCAAAATCTCTAAAAAATATTATGTAAGAATATCATGTGTTAGTCATTGCGGGAGCAGCGCCCATCGACCTACTAGTGTTCGAGTGAGTAAAACGCTATTACGCTAAAAATAGTAACGAAAACATAAAGGACGCAAGAAGGAGTAACGAATAAAGGCGGAACGATGGACATCAGGCAGACGGGCAGATGGATAGCGCGTCTGATCACAAACATCAACGTCTGACTTTCTCGGAAGCATGGAGACACGGACTTTTTCCTCACAGAGCTATTGACAGGACTCGGACAGTTTAACGCAAACCTCTTTAAGATAGGGTTGCACCGCACGCCGACGTGCAAATACTGCCCGGACCAAATCGACGACACCGAACACACTATCTTCAAGTGTGTACGATGGAAGGACTACAGAAACAGCACCGAAGATATTATAGGCATCACACTCTCTTTCGAGAGCTTAATAGCCTGCATGCTCAGAAAAAAAGAAAACTGGTCAGCTGTCGCAGCTTACGTGCAGCGCCTTCTAAAAGAAAAAACCAGGAGTAGGCGTCTTGAGACGCAACATGGACTGGATTAGCGGTGTCTTTAGAAGATTTTTTTTTCGCTTCTCTATATAAAAAAAAACACACACACACACAAATACCTACAGACATACTGACATTATCGCGGAAACGGGGTGAACCAATAACTTTCTAACTATTAAAAATTCTCAACTTTCTTAGCGAAACTTAAAAAATCTAGAAATCGGTTGACCGCGCAAGCTAACCCTAGACTGCCCTCCCGAGTCGAAATATCAGACCCGTTTAAGCTGTAAAAGTTTCCAAATTCTTTGTAGTTCAATTCGCCGCCTTAGAAGACGCCTGTTTTGGCAGTAAAAGTCGGAGTGAACTATGGATACAGTGAAAACAGGTCCACTGAGTTCCGTTTTCAATGTAATTTTATCCAAAGAATAATAATAATAATGGAGAGTCGAAACATCAGACCCGTTTTAGCTGTAAAAGTCGGGGTGAACTAAGGACATAGTGAAAACAGCTCCACTGAATTCTGTTTTCAATGTAAATTTTATCCAAAAGATAATAAATAATAATTATTATATTATTATTAGTAGATTTCATAATAATCTAACTATTGCAGTCGTCCTTATAGTGCAACTCTTAAAAAATTCATGTCGCGTTCCAGATACTATAAAGGCGTATAATAAAAATTCTATTATTTTTTAAAGTTGAAAAGAAATTTTTACTTTAGAGAAAATTTTTTTTTTCATTCCTGCTCATTTTATGAAAAAATATTTCGGTTCCCAAAAAAAATTTTTTTCTCGGGAATCAACTTATTTTTACCTTGAGAGCTTGAGAAACACAAGAAACGTCGAGAAATACAAGAAAAATTTTTCTCAAAATTTTTTTTGAAAATTTAATTTTTTTTGTCCAAAAAAAAAATTTAGTTTAGAGAAAAATATTTTTTGCATTTCTGCACGTTTCATACAAAAATAAAATGATTCCCGAAAAAAATGAACCAATATATTTTTGTATTAAATGTGCAGAAAAGCAAAAAAACATTTTACTTCAATTTAAAAATTTTTTTTGGACTTAGAAAAATAATTTAATTTTCAAAAAAAAATTTGAATTTTGAGAAAATTTTTTTTTCTTGTATTTTTTGACGTTTCAGATAAAAATACCTGATTCTCGAAAAAAAAATTTTTATCCCGAGACCCACCTCGGATGCCATAAGGGCATATGAAAAAAATTTTTTTTTGGGAATCGACGCATTTTTTCGTGAAATGTGCAGAAATGCAAAAAAATTTTTTGATTAAAGTTAAAATTTTTTTTGGACTTGGAAGAAAAAATTATATTTTTATTCTACGCCTTTAGGCATCTGTAACGCGATTTGTTAGCGAATGCTAAAAATAAAAATTTATTATTAAAACGAAAAATTGCATATCGTCAAAATTGATATGGTCTTAAAAAAATTACAATATAATAATTTACAGTTGAATTTTTAATATTGAGAATTTTAAACATTAAAATTTATAATAAAATATTAAAAATGTACAGAACGATTTACAAAGTCTAAAGTATTATAAGAACTTGACTTATGCATTTTTTTAATTAATAAACATTTGTAAAAAATAGTTAATATTTATTAAAACTCAATATTAAATAACATAAATTATCTAAATAATGAACCGTCACACTTCGTCACTGCATAAATTTAACTTATAAGAATGATGAGATATATTGTACTATACCGGTCTTACGGTGTAGGGGTTAGTTATCGGTCTGGCAAGCGCACGTCTCGGGTTCGAATCTCGGTTAGAACTCGATTTTCACTTTATACTAGGGTTAGCGAAAGTTAGGTCCAAATAAAAAGTCAAGCAGTCTAAATATATGTTAGCTCGACATTAAAAACGATATAAAAAAAAAAAAAATTATTTTTTTATCATTATTACTAATAACAAAATTATTATTATTATTATTATTATTATTATTATTGTTACTAAAAAAAAAAATTCGGTCTCTAGTTGGGTTCGAACCTGCGCCCCTACACGGTACAATAAAAATAATAATTATTATTTATATTGTTATTATTATTCAACGCCTGGTTAGGCTGTAATCTTGTCAAAATGGGACAAAACTCCACTATTTACAGTTAAACCAGGCGTCGAGTTAATATAGTATTTAACTGAGCAGTCTTTCCTGACGACTCGATTTTCTAAGAATTGTTGGACGAAAAGTACAGCTTAAACAGGTCTGAATTTTCGACTCGGGCTCTAAGTTTAAATTTGAAGCGCCTTAAAATTTGTTTTTTCCGATTTTCACATTCTTGGCAGCAATCGACGTGGTTTTGCGGGCTCTAATAATTATTTTGTTTCATCGAAAACGATCCAAAAAGAAATCTCGAAATTATGTAAAAAAAACACTTTTTTCGAAATTTTTAGACAACGATATCTCTCGAACAAATTAACCGATTTTCACGCGGTTTGCAGCAATTTATGCAGTTTTTAAGTACTATGAACAAAATGTTAACCTAAATTGATCAGATAAGACATTTTAGAGTTTTTCTTTAAAAATTTCATTTTTTAAAATTTTTTCGATTTCTTTCGTTCATGATATCTCCCGAACGAATGAACCGATTTCGACGTGGTTGGCAGTGGTCTTCGTCGTTTTCGAAGGTTAAAAGCTGATTAATTTTTGGAATCGATCGGTAAATCTGTTTAAAAGTTATTCCAAAAAAACCACTTTTAAAAAAATTTTTTTTTGCAGTTTTTTTGAGATTTATTGAATCTACCTGTCCGAATCGGTTTGAATTTGTAGGAAATCTAAGTTTGGGGGAACCCAATCGAATGCCACCAACCGCGATAGAATCGGTCAAGCCGCTCAAAAGTTATGAGAGGTTTACATACATCCACACACACACACACACAAGCGCGCGCGCGAGCGTACAGACATGGTGGCGATATCGCGAGGATAATCAGGAAGTTTCAGTGACCTTAAAACGTCGAGATCTGATGAAAATTCGATTTTTGCAGAACGGGGTGAAACTAATCACTTTCCGACTTTCGAAAATCATTGAGTTTCTAAAAAGATATCGTCTAAAAATGAAACACCTTTATATTTATCATATAGATATAGATATATATTCACAATGACAAAATAATTTAATCTTAGATTTAATTATTTCAATCCAATAGAGTTTAATCTTCGACTAACACTTGATGAAATAAACTTTTCGTACATAATCAATTGTTTTCAAGTTTTATATCCTAAATTTCAAAAAAGTAATCGAAACTACACAGGTATTTTTTTTTTTTTTATTGTTTTCTCGCTAGTGTTATAAGTCTTGTTATAGAAACTTTTTCTCATTTCTTAACATTACATCATAACATTAAAAAAAAGTATTCATTTAATAACCACTAGATTTTCGAGCTCAAAAAATAATAAAAGCTGTGTTCTCGAGCTTAAAAGTTCGGAATAAATAATTTTTCGAACATTTCGAACTCTTACATAGCGGGAAATTCCGGGGGTGGTCAGCAGGGTCAACCGTTTTCTAGATTTTTTTAACTGAGGAATAGAACAATTGTGCATATGTACATAATGAATATAATATCAGACTATAAAAATCAATCTGAGTATGTGCGTTTTTCAGAATTCTGAACTTCACGGCTCCCATTATTGATTCCTCACTTCATGTTAAACATAGTACACCCCTTGGAATCAATAAGTATAATACAGTCTTCAGTGAACCCTGAAGACTGAAGTCAAAGTTTAGTTGGCGCATCTGTTCTGCGCGGTTCATTATTAATCTAATTAATTATTAACTGTCCACCTGCAATACCCAGAAAAATGCCCCTTTATTTCGTAATTACCTAATTTGCATAAGTAGATTAGTAATTATGATAACGACAGAGAAATTTTCAAAATTACGTTCAATGACGACTAAGATTGAAGAGAAATCAGTAGTAAATCGAACACCAAGAAAATGATTAAATTTGTTTTAACTCTCCTCAGCATTGTAGGAATGTGGAAACCTCGAGGTTGGCGCGGAATCAAAGCTTTTTTATATTACATCTACCAATATACAGTATTTTTTGCCAATTTTTTATTTATTATTTCTTCGATTCTGGTTATCGAATTGAAAGACATTAACGTAGAAGAGCTAATCGATAACATGTCATTACTGCTGGGAATGATAAACGCCAGGCAAAAAATGTCTCTCATAATTTTTGAACGTCGCGCAATAAATTATATCAGTGATAAACTAGATAGAAGTCCCTTTAAGCCATGTGACAATATCGAAAAAACAATTTCGACAAAGTTCGACTCCATTGTCAGGTTTGAATTTGAATTGACTGAATAATTTGATATCTTGCCATAAATTGTAATTGTAATTTTCTTTTCTAGAACTGTATTCATATGTTATATGATCATGATAGGCGCAATCTTGGTGTATTGCGGATCTCGCTTTACTGAAGTTAGCCCTCCAGAAACTTTGCCGTTTAATGGGTGGTTTCCCTACAATTATTCAAATCCCACAGTTTACTGGCTGACAGCAGCATTTCAAGTGATGGCAATAAATATGACCAACGGGATTGATTTAATGATGGATCTTTTATTATCCTCATTACTATGCAGCATGTGCGGACAAATTCACATGATGAAGCATAGGTTTAAGGTCATGCTTGAAACGTTGAGAGTCATGACCACTAATACCTATGATTCCGATATTGCAACTATGGAACGATTGATGATTTCTGAATGGGTCGGGTACCACATAGATCTTGTGGAGTAGGTATTTTTTGTAGAATAAATATGCATCATAGACAGGGTAAAAAAAATTGATCATTTTTCTTGGTTGTAAAAGATACTTATGAGGGTACTTTGTTTGAGACGACTAATGTTTTTAACCTCCCGCTAAAAAAATCGAAGCTCCCCTGATGGCCCCCACGATGTTGTCACTATATATGTATGCATGTATGTGTGTGTGTTTTTTTTTTTAGATAGATTTCTTTAGAAATCTAACTATTGCATTTGTCCTCAAGGTGAAATTTTCACCTGATTTTGCTATCATATGTTATAATTAGTCGAGTAGGTTCTAAAAATACCGTTGGTTAAAAAATTTTATAAATACAATGAATGAACAGATTTCTTGTAAACTCTTTTCGTCTCCTTTAGTTAATTTGAAACAGTTTCGGAAAATATAAATTTTTAAACAATAAATCGCTTTGGACATCCATCGAGCGTGGTGAAATGCTCCAGGTTTATAAAATTTTATATTTTCAGAGTCCATTGTGCCTAGAAAGATTTTACTCAACTCCAAAAGTTCTCGGTAGTCATCCCGTGGTAAAAGAGTGTTCAAAAACTCATCAATTTTTGCAGTCACTTCCGGAATTTGATCTCTTAATATCTTCTTTAATTTATTTTTCTGTACAGACTCAAATTTCGTCGTATCAATAGAACTCCATTCACTTTGAAATTTTTTAAATAATGGTACATTTGGTCCGGTTGTGCCTGGCATTTTTGTAGAGTGTACGCAGGATAACACTAATTCATATATGTGGTGTCTACAGGGGAGGTATAACAAATCTCTCCCAAGTTTGCGTTCCAAAATTACTGCAGCTCCGTTTCTCCAACCAAGGTTAGAAGCAGTAGTATCACAACAAAGTGCTTTAACGGAATGATTTAAGCCCCACTCACAAATCATGTTAAAAATTTCTTCTGCTTGAGTAGACCCATATCCATCAGGTAACGCAGGTACTCCGAGAATTTTTTCTTGTCCATTACAAGTAATCAAAATAGGTAATCTTTCAATACGTTCACCAGTCATACTATCTGGGATAAGTTTACCGTCCCAGTGTATAACTACGGCATCAGCTTCAATTTCATTGAACAGCAGTTTAATTTTTTCAGCCATTTTTTTTCGTGAATTACATCGTATCTCATGGAAAGAAGACTTGTTTAAAACAAGATCACGTAAGTCAACTCCCATAGCTGGTGCCATAGCTGAGATAAGACGAACTGATTGTCTGTAAGAAATATTACAGCTGTCAAGCACCGCAACTACATCTTCTGTGAGAATGTTAATAGTGCCTCTAAGGTGTTTTGATTCATAATTTCGCCCCATAGCCTCAAATTCAGATACAGAAGTTGATTGCGAGTTACTAATAGTTTCTCCACTAGATTTTATTTCACTAACGGAGAAACTATTAGTAACTCGCAATCAACTTCTGTATCTGAATTTGAGGCTATGGGGCGAAATTATGAATCAAAACACCTTAGAGGCACTATTAACATTCTCACAGAAGATGTAGTTGCGGTGCTTGACAGCTGTAATATTTCTTACAGACAATCAGTTCGTCTTATCTCAGCTATGGCACCAGCTATGGGAGTTGACTTACGTGATCTTGTTTTAAACAAGTCTTCTTTCCATGAGATACGATGTAATTCACGAAAAAAAATGGCTGAAAAAATTAAACTGCTGTTCAATGAAATTGAAGCTGATGCCGTAGTTATACACTGGGACGGTAAACTTATCCCAGATAGTATGACTGGTGAACGTATTGAAAGATTACCTATTTTGATTACTTGTAATGGACAAGAAAAAATTCTCGGAGTACCTGCGTTACCTGATGGATATGGGTCTACTCAAGCAGAAGAAATTTTTAACATGATTTGTGAGTGGGGCTTAAATCATTCCATTAAAGCACTTTGTTGTGATACTACTGCTTCTAACCTTGGTTGGAGAAACGGAGCTGCAGTAATTTTGGAACGCAAACTTGGGAGAGATTTGTTATACCTCCCCTGTAGACACCACATATATGAATTAGTGTTATCCTGCGTACACTCTACAAAAATGCCAGGCACAACCGGACCAAATGTACCATTATTTAAAAAATTTCAAAGTGAATGGAGTTCTATTGATACGACGAAATTTGAGTCTGTACAGAAAAATAAATTAAAGAAGATATTAAGAGATCAAATTCCGGAAGTGACTGCAAAAATTGATGAGTTTTTGAACACTCTTTTACCACGGGATGACTACCGAGAACTTTTGGAGTTGAGTAAAATCTTTCTAGGCACAATGGACTCTGAAAATATAAAATTTCATAAACCTGGAGCATTTCACCACGCTCGATGGATGTCCAAAGCGATTTATTGTTTAAAAATTTATATTTTCCGAAACTGTTTCAAATTAACTAAAGGAGACGAAAAGAGTTTACAAGAAATCTGTTCATTCATTGTATTTATATACGTTCCATTTTGGTATACGGCACCATTAGCTGCAACTGCTCCGAAACAAGATCTTGAATTTCTTAAAGTAGTTTATAATTATCGATCAATTGATAAAAAATTATCCGAAACAGTTTTAGCGAAATTCAGAAACCATTTGTGGTATTTAAGTTCAGAGGCAGCAGCTTTATCATTTTTCGACGAAAATATTTCTTCTGACGTCAGACGGAAAATGGTGGTGGCTTTGACATCAAGCGAAGAGGATCAGTTTGACTTTCCTAAACGTTTTATTTTCAATTCAGGAGAGTTTGATTGGTTTCTTGACAAAAACGTTGATTATTTCATTAATTCTAATTCCGTCAAATTTTTTGAAAGATTCAATATCGATACAGACTTTCTTCTATTAGATGACAGTACATGGTCAGAACACCCAGATTATTTAAAAGGTTTGGAAATTGTTAAGCATCTGAAAGTGGTAAACGATTCTGCAGAACGAGCTGTTAAACTAACTGAAGAATATATTAATACTTTAGCTAAGCACGAAGATCAAAAACAATATGTCATTCAAATTGTAAGTGAATATAAAAAAAAATTTCCGAATGCCACCAAAGAATGTTTAATAAAATAGAATGTGTTCATTAATGTGTTGGAAAATTTATTAAATTAATCATATTTTACAAATATAACTTGTACTATTTTAAGTTTAACTTACATCGTAACTTACATTTTCTGGTTATCGGGATATTTAACACTAATTTTTGCTATAAAATAGCCAAAATAAGATATTTTCAGCAATAACCAATAAATTTTTATATAAATAATGATAATTTTTTGTTTAAACCAAAAAAAAATAAAAATTTATTTCTAGTTCAACTTTGACCTTGAATAACTTTGACGCAAGTGATTTTTTCGAAAAATGTTAAGAAAAAGTTTTTGTAGAGCGTTCAATTTTCTACAAAAATAATTTGATGCCGCAGCAATGTATCAATTCGCTTCGCAAAGAAAAAATTAATTGCAAAAAGTACCAAAACCCCATGTTATTTAAATGAGAAATGAATCGTCTTTGTGGCACGGGTTATTATCAATATTAAGGGCTTATATCGGTTGGATAATTTTTTTAGGCCATTTAATAAAAATTTTAGGGGCGCTGCAGAGTCAAAAACCAATTTGGGAAATAACGGACACCCTAATATATATATATACACTAGCAAACCCGGCCACGCGTTGCTGTGGCTAAAGTTATTGTTATATTACCCTGCAGTATACAATTTAAGAGGAACGATAGGAAAACATCAGTCACGGGGACCACCATGCTTTTTACATAGATGAAATTTGTAAAAAAATATGGTGACCTCCATGACAGATTTTCTACGACTATAACCCTTTAGTACAATGAAATTATTTACGAACCAAGACGGTAATGTTGAAGTTGGTACACAAATTCACAAGATTGGGATTTGAAGGGGAAGGACGTTGAACACGATTGATTAAAATTTTCTTACAGTTTATATTATGCAGAAATCAATACAAAAGAATTAATTTTTTAATTTTTTTCTCGCATATTCTATACACTCACATTAAGAAGATCCTTTCCTTAATCCTGTCTCAATCCTTTTCCACCAAAATATCCTGTTACGTGAATGTTGGAACGTTTCACGTAATAATTATCCGTAAATCCTACTCTTTCCCGCTTCACAGCATTATTTTCGAATTCGAATCCGCTCTTGTTCTCGTAATATTCTGTTGCAGACGTTCGCTACACTGTGCTTGAGATTCTTGTGCACGACCTTCTGCTGTCCTAATTCTTTGAGCTGTATTTCTTGTGTCGACTTGTTCTGGCAATTGATGAGCTCTTTCAACACGTTTGCGTCGTGCCTCTCTGGTGCTTGCGTTGTTGAGGTTAGATTTTTTCGGTGGCATTTTACTGAAAATATTAATTTAATCGTTCAAATATTAGAAAAAAAAATTAGGAAAACGGTTCACCCTAAAGGCCATCCCTGCAACTTCCCGCTAATTCCATACCTGAGCGCTTAAAATTCTACTTATGACATTTTTGAGATTTTTGAGCTAAAAATATAATTTATGTGATGTTTTGAGCTCACTAAGTTCGTAGAGATAATATTTTGATGCATTTCTCAAAATCTACCAGTCCGAATCGGTTCAAATTTTTAGGAAATCTAAGTTTAGTCAAGCCCTTTCGAATGGCGCCAACCGCGATTAAATCGGTCAAGCCGTTCAAAAGTTACAAAAGGGTTACATACATACATACACACACACACACACACACACACACAAA
>JZSA01003826.1:0-13735 GCA_000956155.1 Cotesia vestalis | reverse complement strand
CACACACACACACACACACAGACACCACCGCGGGGGTAGTCAGGGAAGCTTCCTATGACTTTAAAACGTCGAGATCTGATGAAAACTCGATTTTTGCAAAACGGGATGAAAACAATAACTTCCCGATTTTTGAAAATTTTCAATTTTCTTAGCGGGAAGTTAAAAACTGAAAAACATGTTATTATAGCACATTGAAATAATAAGTGCAAAATAATTTTTAACAGAGGTTAAATAAAAACAATGAAAAAAAAATATTTGTAAAATTATTGAAAAAGTGTGGGAAGCTTTGTACCATTTTCTCATTAATATATTAATTAATAATTATTATAATTATGTGATAATACTTACATGTATATATTCTATAATTATAGAATTTTGAATAATGAAGCACAAATAAGTAAAAAGCAGGAATAATTTCACTGTATCATCATCACTATAATTTAAATTTGATTTACACTTTGGTCTAAGTAACACGTGGTTGGCTATGCTAACACCAAAAATTAAAAAAGTAGATATAATTGACACGTTTATCGGTTTACCATAGCACGGCCATCTATCGATTACTTACTTAATCCAGTCGAAAAGTATCGACATCTGTTAGAATCTTTTGGAGTTAACAGATAATTGTGACTGTCAATTAATTATACACAAATAATTTGCAACAAAATAGAATTGCGACTATAATTAAAGATCTAAGCTATCCTATCTCTTAAGTTGGACCAGACTACTCACGGTGTGCCAATTTAATTTAAAATCAGTTAAGTAGTTTAGGAGTCCATCGCGGACAAACATCGTGACAGGAGATTAATATATATTAAGAAATGTAATATGACCAGCCTTGTCGTCAGGATATCTCGTAAAGTTTTCAACCGATCTTGATGAAACTTGGTACACATATTCTTTGATTAATTACCGAGGTCTAGTTCGAAGTTTAGCAGAATCGGTCAATTAGTTTAGAAATGGCGGCCATTTAAAATTTTCAAAATTTTGTAAATTTCAAGTTTTGTAACTTTAAACGTGAATTACTTTTGACTGACAGAAAAGAGCTCATTTTTGGAAATTTTATGGTGAAGCTGATTATATTACCTTCAATTGGACCTATAAGACTTATACTTTATGGAAATTTTTATTAATTTTATAGGCCATTCAAAAATTTTTAAATGATGAAAACTTTTTTTCAAATGTGGTTTTTTTAGAATGACTTTTAAACAGCTTTACCAACCGATTGCAAAAACTAATCAGCTCTTAATATAAAACGACGTCGATTGCCTCCGGACCGGTCAAAATCGCTTGATTAGTTTGTGAGATATCGTTGACTAAAAAAATCGAAAAAAGCGTTTTTTTCAAAAAAATTCCGAAATTTTTTATCTGATCAATTCACGGTTTGAAATTCATCATAGAATTCAAAAAACTGCATTGACTGTTGTCAACTGTGTGATAATCGGTTAATCGATCCAAAAGTTATAGCAGATTGAAAATCTATAATAAACAAATTAAATAACAGAAACAAAGAGAATCTTATATCAAGAGAAATCTACCTTCCATTTCGGGTGAGGCCGAATGGCATTTTTTATTTTTTTTATAGAGAAGCGTAAAAAATCTTTCAAAGACACCGCTATCATTGAAAGACAATGGTCGGTAGTGTGGGATTCTTACCCACTAAAAAAAACTCCTCTCTCTACCTCTGTGGATGGTACGGAGATGACTGAATCGAAACCGCGTGAGCATTACTTCAATCCAGTCCATGTTGCGTCTCAAGATGCTTACTCTTGGTTACTGGTCCCTTTCTGCGGTTTTTTCTTTTAGAAGGTGCTGCGCTTAGGCTGCAACAGCTGACCTGTTTTCTTCTTTTCTGATCATGCAGGCTATCAAGCTCTCGGGAGAGTGCGTAGAGCCAATAGTTTCTTCGTAGCTGCTTTTGTTGTCCTTCCACCGATCACACTCGAAAAACGTGTGTTCAGCGTCGTCAATTTTGTCTGGGCAGTATTTGCACGTTGGCGTGCTATGCAAACCCATCTTGAAAAGATAGGCGTTAAACTGTTCATGTCCCGTTAATAGCTGGGTCAAAAAGAAGTCCGTTTCTCCATGCTTCCGAGAAAGCCAGACGTTTATGTCTGGAATCAGGCGTGCCGTCCATCTGCCTGTTTCTCTGGATGTCCATCGGTCCTGCCACTCATGTAGTGTTTCCGTCTTTATCTTGGCTCTTGCCTCCTTAGAGTTGTTACCATTTGTTTTGGCGTTGTAGATTTTCGCCCTCTCAAATGCTAATAAATCACCTGCTATGACCAATATAGCTGCTTCTGAAACCGTGCGGTAGGTACAGGTGACTCTGAGCGCTCCTCGTCGTTGCACTGCCGCTATCTTTCGTCGGTACGTCTTCTGTTTGAGGATATCCACCCATATCTCCGCTCCGTAGAGTAATATAGAGTGGACTACTTCTAGGAGCACCCTCCTTTTTCTGGTTCGTGGCCCCACTGTGTTGGCCATGATTCTCAACGGGTTGGATACTGTCTTATTAGCTTTCGTGCAAGCGTTTTCGAGGTGTTCTCGGAAAGACAGCTTCTCGTCGATCACAACTCCTAAATAACGCAGTGCCCTTGTAGATGTCAATGTTGTCCCACCCATGTCGAACTGCATCGAATGCCGCCAACCACGTGAAAATCGGTTGATACATTCAAAAGTTATTGCGGTTTGAAAATCCAAAAAATATTGTTTGATGAAACTTCTATCAGACTTTTGAGCTCAAAAAGCTCAAAAGCATAAAAAAGTGATTTCTCTAAGCTCAGAGAGCTCAAAAACGTCATTAGTGCAATTTTATGCCCCTAGATATGGAATTAGCGGGAAGTTGCAGGATTGGCCTTCCGGGTCAATCGTTTTCCTAATTTTTTTCTTACTCCATTCACGAAATATTGTTGTTAACTTATGACAAAAAATTCTCACAAAAGATAGGCTCTTAATTGCTATTTTCAATTTTCTCCTCTGAAAAATTGCTTTTAAATCAACGAAGGTAAAACCATTATTTTTGTGAATTTTTCGAAAATCATTGATTTTTATACTCATTACAGCTTCTCTACAATTGGCACTTTCAAAAACCGTTCAATTCTGAGTAAATTTTATTTCAGACCATTATGATAGAAAAAGTTGCCTCTCAGCTATAAAAATAAAAAAAAAAAAAAACAAAAAATCACAATTTACTTGTGTTTCAAATAGGAAATTTTCTCATGCTCTAAGAAAGTACTAAGGGTCGAGGATAAGAAATAAAATTTTAAGAGAATTATTTATGACACATTTCTAATAAAATTGTGGGTATAATTTAAAAAAATTCACATTTTCCAATAATTTTTTCATTAAAAACTGCGAAATTCTCGAATAAAATTACAATTAGTCGAATCTTAAGATGGTTTATCAGATTTATCTCCAAGACAATCAACTCTATGGGTATGACTGACCTGACTTGATTTGTAGAAAAATGAATTTTCTATTAAAAAGTTCTCATACAATTTTGTTGTAAAATTAGTGCTTTATGAGAGAAATGGAAGAAACTAATAAATTTGAGCAAAAATTGACCCAAGAACTTTTTAGCGGTGAGATAGTTTAGGTTATGGTGAAAGCACGATTAATTCACGGTCGTTTCACCGTATAAGATTTGTTTTTATTGAGCGATTTGTCAGTCAGCATCGGATACCATTGTGAATGACGTCTACTATAGATTTATCAAATGTATACGGTGATTTTACGATGCAAATATTAGTTATATACCTCCAAATAATAGGGAAGTGAGTAATAAACGTATGTTTTACGACAGTTGATTTGCCGACTGTTAGTGCTAGTTAGAAAAGATGTATGTACGCAAGTGAATCTACGACGTTATGACCGACACTGTACGCTCAATATACTGTCAAATCACTGTAAATTCACGCTACTGTCACAGGCAATAAAATAAAAGAAAACGGTTCCATAATAATTGATCCCCGTAATTTAATACCACGACATCTAATACCACGACTAATGATCCCACCTCAATTGATCCCACCGACGACCGATCCCACCCTCCATGTTGTGCCCTTTTATCAAGGATGTTATGTGTGTTTATTCGAAAATATACTAACACATATGCTTGTTACTATGTTATGCCCTGTGTATTTGACGATTTTACACAGCTCTTATGGACAAGGACGAGTCATATACAGAGGATGGTCCTGTACGGGCGAGTCAAATACAGAGAGCGTTGACTGTTGTGTTGAATAATAATTCATTTCTTTTCAAATGGGGGGCTTCGCCCCGGACCCCGCTAGACCTTGGGATCATTTGACGGCGGGATCATTTGTCGGCAAGATTATTTGTCGGGGGGATCAATTGAGGCTGGGATCAAATTGCAGGTATTATTTGTCGCGGTATTAAATTCCGGGGATCATTTAACGTGACACCAAGAAAACAATTCTGACAGTCCAGACCAGGACTCGAACTCGGATCATTACGTTACGCGCTCGAGGCTCTACTAGTTAAGCTATTAGAGACACTGTCCATCACGTTCTATTTAGTCACCACATAAGGTGTCAAAGCCAAGTCATTTTTTTTCATTTTACAGATAAAATAGCTTAAATAAATTTATATTTCTCCCATAATTTTAAAATAATAATCGTAATTAATGATTCAAATTTTTGATAATTATGACAATCTTGATTTTGAAATTACGGTGAAACTATGAATTGTACGAAAAAAGTTCAGAAAAAGAAATTGCTAAAAATTTAATTTAAAAAAAAATATCTCATAATGATTTACCTTGATAACAAACAATTTTTACGTAAGTTTGAAATTAAAAGTTTCGTTTTTAACAAAAAACTCAAATCCTTAATAATGGATCCGAATTTTGGAATTACGGTGAAAACATTAGACGTAGAGAAAATATGTTAGAAGTTGAGTTGAAAATAAATTATAATTCACTAATTAATGAAATGTTGAAAAAAAATATCTCCCGATTAAAAAAACAATATTTATTATTATGTTTGTCATAAACAAAAAGTATTATGGTTTTTCATTTAAAACTATGAAAAAAATTCAACACTTATTGTAGGTCATAAACTCTTCTGAAAAGTATTGAAATGATTGATCTCTGTTGATTGTATGTAATCTGATTAATTTTTTATGATTTAACTCAGAAAAAAAAACAAAAGTACAACAATGAAATTTTTTATTTCATATTTTTCATCCCGAGTATGTACGGAAAATTTCTCATTTTCCTATCTTTTTATATACTGAGAATTTCTAGTGGAATAAAATAAAATGAAATATAGTCAGCACTTACCCCTCGTTGACTAGTAAAAAATTTCTGACTTACCGTGATTATACGCTCGTTTCACGGTTGTTTTACTTACAGACTGTTTCACTGTGCATACACCACCGAGTTACGGTTTTTTGAAAACTTATATGTTTCCGAATGATTGTCAAAAGACAGACAATGGATTGATGATCTACGATTTTTGCTTAGGTAAAAAATCGCGATCGATCGATGATCTACGATTTTTACTTAGGTAAAAAATCGGAAAAGTCAAGTGAAAATTTGATTTTTCGAAGAGTGAAGTATGACAGCTATACAGAATAAAAATCATAAAGTAACAGTGAAAAATTTTCACAACGATACTCATCAGTCACTGTCAAACGACGGTCTTTCGATAGTCAAGCGACTATCATTTATCGACACTGTGAATTCACGGTGCATTCACCGTCGTTTCCCGATCATTTTATCGTGACCACGAATCCGCCAGAGTTTGCTCTAGACACTTTCGAATAATAAAAATTCGCCTACAATTTATATCTTTTGCCAATGAGGTAACATTGAATTTCGCGAAGTTGTCGATAATTAAAAAATATGAATATAAATTTACGTGTTAAGTGAATGGGAAATTGTCAAATTCATTTAGCAAGTACTTAAGATTCAAATTGAGGGCCTATTTTTCATAATTATTTTTTTTATATGTTGACAACAATATTTCGTGAAGGGGGTAAGAAAAAAACAATAGTCGTCTCAAACACAGCACCCTTATATATATGGAACACTATTCAGAGTAAAGAAAAAAAATGCGTTGCGAAAATTTGAACCTGCTATATTAATAGTGAGGGTTCTATTATCAAAATGTTTTTTTCGTACGTATTTCATTTACCGGGGAAAAAATCAGCATGCACGATCATGCTTGACTAAGCATGAATCAGACATAATCAATGATTATTAATCATCTATGGATCGTGTAAGATTATGCACGATCGTTAGAGATAATTTCTTATCATGTACTTTTAAACGCGCGGTATTTTGCACGATAAGACATAACTGTACATGGTTATATACAGTCGAACTCGGCCATGCATGACTGTATACTGTAAAGATTAAAAAGTGATGCATGAACCTGCATGAAGAAGTGTGGTCTTATATGACCACACAAGAATCTTGTTTGATAAAGCCTGGCTATGCATGATTTATCCTTGATAGAAATTATTTAGCACAACAGAGACTATCATGCACGACTGTACACGCCCTTCAGCGGTTATACAATATTTATGCTCGACCGAGCTCGATCAGGCATGACCATTTGTGATTGAACAGAATAAGTAAGCATGAACCTATCTGACTGTGTATGGCTTCATGCGGTCACTCATGATCCTATAAATTCCCGATAACTTTTTCCGTGACCGGAATAATGGCCACAATATCGTTTTGAATTCGATTCGATTCATACATAAGAATTCGATAAAAATATTATCATAATGTTATAATTTTTTGTACACTACTCAAATTTCAAGTGTCTCAAAACAGTGAGAAGCTTGTCAAAAACAGTAGGTCTATGCTATCACATAAAAATATTCCACATGCCATGAAAGACATCGCTTTTACTTAGAATTTTAGAATTTTGTTTATTAATGCCAAGGCTCAGGCCAAATGGCAAATTTCATTACATAGTAAATACATTTGTTACATAACTAAACTTATTTGTGAGTACATAGAACAACTATATAAGTAAGAATATTTTTCATAAATTTAGGTAAATTTGATTTAGGATTACATCGGTATTCATTTGGTAAATAATTATTTAAAAGGAAAATCAAGGATTTAACGTCTTAATTTCACTTTTACTTATAATTAGTTCAATTATAATTTTATGTATTGCACTGAGTTTATCCTTATCACAGTCACATTAAAGAATTAAATTTTTGACTTAGTATACAGTAATTGAGATTTTAATAAATATTTTATCGAATAGTACTCTTCATTTGAGGTTATTCTATCTATCGAGATTTGATAAATAATTGAAGACTTCTTTTTTGAAGACTTGCAAGCTGTTCGAATTTACAATTTGACGTGGAAGTTCTTCCCAGAGTCTTATTACTGTCACCAAAAAAGATTTTTCCAAGTAGTTCATAGAAAAAGGAAGTAGCTTGAAGGAGGTATGTTTTCTGGCAGCTAATCGATTTGAACGTCGAACGTCTGTTTCTTCAAAATCTGTTCAAGAACCAGTCCAAGCAAGAGATATCACAAGATCGAGAGAAATTATAACTAGGTTAACAAAAATAATAACAGTTGTTTTTAACTTATTCTTTAACTTTATTCCACTAATTTTACAATATACAAAAATATTTGCTCACGCACACTCTTTTACAATATGAAAATCTTTATACTAACTTAATCCCGACTCGCGCGTCTACGCAGCGGTTGCTATCAAAATTGTCTTTTTCTTGACAGCACCCTCTTATGAAGCGTCCATACTGCAGTTTCTAATCACGTCGCGCTATCCACCAGACCCTCACGCTCTATGACTAGATTTGACACTGGGTGGTCACCCAGACCCCTGTCTAAGGTTCAAACCGTTTTCAGCCCTTTCGCTGTCGCCCGGATCCTCACTACAATTTATTCTTTACATGGAAGAAAATACTATTTCAAACAGTAATATTCGCTACGTGAAAGTCTAAAATGTTAAAATCTAATAATTAAGAATTTTGACTTTGATATTTATTATTTCGTACCTAAAAAATGATCGCATGATATGTAAAAAGTATAAAATACAGTTACTAAATTCCTAATACAATCAACGTCAATATTTACAAAGTAAAATGATAAATTTTAAACGCAACGCTAAAAATGAAACTATACTCATTGACTTGCTTGAACTGGTAAAATATATATTTTACGAGTAAAATTTTTACTGTTTCAAATGTTAAATTCTCCCAGAGTGAGACCCTCTTCTCCTCATAGAATGGGCTATATATTGAAATGGCAATTTTTACTATTTGGAACTGTAATTTTTCAAGATGAGAGAGATTATTTACTGTGATTTTCAAGATTATTTACTATAGTGACAGCTACTAATCACTTATTTTCGATATTATAAATTGTGTCTTTTACACTTTCTACATTAAGTTCTGTAATATTTATATTTTTGCCACCCCGATGTCCGCTTTACTGTTTGAAACTATAAAAATTAACCGAAATCCGAGTGAATTTTACAGTTTACTTTTTTCCGTGTATAACATTCCTGTGACTTTCTTCCAAAAATGAATAATAATTGACACGAAAAAAAAAATTTGAAATTAGCATTGAAAGTTTCAGTTAAAGTAATTGCAGATCTCATGAGTGTAGTTGAAATCTGCCTATCTCAAAGTGCGCCGAATTTTGCCGTTAATTAAAATTTCCTCCGTGGCATCAATTTTTCATAGAAAATTATTTGTCCATGTTCGTTACGAATTCTATTAAAATAATTAGCCGAATTTTTTTTCCACAGCTCAACTGTTTAGAAATCCATTCATTTTAATGTTTTACATTCCTGCGATCCCGTAATCAGAACAATTCATCGGTTATGTGATCAGCAAAAATAAAATGTATGTAAAATTCTTAGTCCGTTGACTGAATCGCTACATGTAAAGTTAAATTTTGGAAACCTTATAATAACTTTTTCGCTGCTAAGATTTTTTAATGTTAACACCCACCCCCACTATCCTTATTGGCGGTGATTCGTTGTAAAATTCACCCTTAGATCATTTCTATATCCCATACAGAAGACTCCTACTAAAATTGAAGTCTCTAGAAACTATAGCTTGAAAATAGCAAATTTTAATTGTTTCCCGCTAACCCCTGTGAAGTAAGCGATCATAAAATTCGCATATTATTTCGACATCTCCTGTAGAAAATTCCTACCCAATTTGAAATCCGTAGAAGGTATGATTTGAAAATTTTAAATTGCCATTGTTAATACCCACCCCCACAACCCTCTGTGGATTGATCTATCGTAAAATTCGTTCATAGACTGTTTCTACATCTCTTACAGAAGATTCATACACTGATAGAAAATTTATGTCGACTCAAGAGATATTTTCTTAATCTAAGAATTTATTTTGGAAGACAAATGATCATTTTGCTTCAAGAATTTCTTGTCTTGATTTAGATTTTCTTGGCTTAAGAGCTATATTATCTTCAATCGATACATTCAGTTTTTCAACCAAAATAACATTATCGTTTAAAAAACTTAAAATAATTCATCAAAGTATATTTCAAAAACTAAATAGTCTTTAATTGTTATACCGAAAAAAAATTATTTCTTGAAAATAAGTAAATTAATGACTCAAAAAAAAGCCATTCATAACACAAGTCGGTAACATCTTGAATCAATGTTATCGCCTATCTTGAACCTAGAGACAAAAATTCTTGAAAGAAATATATCTTTATCTAGTTTCAAGAGTTCAAATTTTGAAGAAAAAAAGTTTCTTGAATCAAGATTGTTTTTTTATCAGTGTACCAAATTTGGAGTCTACAGGAGCTATAGTTTAAAAACGTGATCTTTTCATTACTAACGCCCCCGCAATCTCTTCTGGGGCTGAAATTTTGCGAAATCTCATTGTAGGCGACCTTAATTTAACAAATATAAAATTTTTATTAAATTTTAAGTATGTAGGAGTTATAGTTTAAAATTTTTATTATTTTTTTATTGGCACCCCCGTAACTGATTTTGGGATTTAAACTTCATTCAATACATTGTTTGCTCCTAACAAAGCTCAAAAATTTTCTCTCTAAATTTCATGTTTAGAAGAGTTTAAAATTCAAAGTTAGTTTTTTGTGATTTTTTCTAACCATTGACGCCCCCGCTATACACTTTGGAGATTCAACACTGATAAAAAAGTTAGCCTATCCATCAAGTCAATGTATCCCCTACACGGATGCAAAATTTCAATTCAATCGGATGTATAGTTTAATAGTTTTAACGGAATAACCGTAAAAAACTCTACAAATTTATATATTAGTATAGATATAGATTATAGTTATAAGTTTTAATTTTAACTTTACGAATTCTTAGATTAATTTGGAAATTTAGAAAATTTAGATTAATTCTTAACTTTAACGGAATTGTAATTAGAATTCTCATACTTTTGTTCTAATTTTGATCTTAGTTATTTTATTATTCTTAACCTCGATTTCATAAATTTAGTTCTTAAATTAATTCAAATAATTAATTAATCGTGATTCAGTACTATTAAAGTAATTATTTATGGCATATTCTATGGCATGCTGATGTTAAACAAAAATGCCTTGTTGTGTGAGCGTATCAAGATGTATCACAACGTTGCTCGGCACAGAGACAATAACCGGACTGATACGCTTATTGCGCCAATTCCTCGCACATCAACTTGGCAACACTCGTTCCTGGTCGTAGGCACTTCATTTTGGAACCCCTTACCGTCAACGATTACAACTTTAACATCTCTAGCAGTATTTAAAACTAACTATGATAATTATCTCATGGCTATAAAGCGAGTTGAAGTCGCAAGTGCGTTAGCTTAGTTCATTACTGTATGTGTTATCTGTAATTCTAGAGACGTTTGGTCGTCAGCTGTGCAAAGATAATTCTCTTCAGTTTTGTAGTGACAATCTTGTGCAATTAAGATTTACCTCTTCTTTTGAATATTTTTCATTTTCAGTATCAATTGACGTTGAGAGACCTTAAATATTATAACTTTTGTTATATTTATTTTATATTTTGTTAGATATCATTTACTTTTTACAAAGTACTCTGTACATATCCTTTGTATTATCTTTAGGCCGTTAGAGGACTTTATCCTACGGCCTTGTCAATAAATTACAATTACAATTACAATTTATTTTATTTAAGCCGGCTAAATGACTAGCAGAAATCATCAAAAGTAATTAATATTAAACTATCACTTCGTTTCACAGTGGGGCCGAAGGACAGAGATAATTACCTTTGTATCTGCAGAAATCGTGACTGCTTTATCGGGCTCCGTCTTCACAATTTCTTCTCTCGGTGCGACAATTTCACTATTCCTCGGTGTGGGATTATCCCCACCCTCGGAGTGCTTCCATTCTAGGCACCAGAATGTTAATGTTTTTCAAACTGCTTGAGCATCCTAGACCATAGCGTCCTGTGATCTGTCGATAATTGACCGCGGCCGGGGTGAGGACTTTCAACAGGTAATGGAGGAGCCTCGTGACACTGTGTTTATGTGTGTGTGTGTGTGTTGTGGGTGGGTGTGGCCGTATGTAAATCTCTCATAACTTTTAACCGGCTCGACCGATTTCATCGCGGTCGGCACCATTCAAAAGTGCTTGGCTGAAATTAGATTTGTGATACAATTAAGACCAATTCGGAGTAGCAAATTTTGATAAATCTAAAAAAAGTCAAAAAAAATTTCTTTTCAAATGTGGTTTTTTAAGGAATAACTTTCAAACGGCTTTATCGATTGATTCAGAAAACTAGTCAGCTCTTAACATCAAAAAACCACGTCGATCACCGCCAGTTCGGTCAAAATCGGTTATTTCGTTCATGAGTTATCGTTGTCGAAAAAAAAAAAACCGAGAAAAATGTTTTTCAATTCGTTTTCAAATGTTCTTCAGTTTGATCAATTTAAACTTGAATGATCATTATGAGGCTTCAAAAACTGCGTCAAATGCCGCGTGAAAATCGGTTTATTCCTTCAAAAGTTATTGCGGTTTGAAAGTTCAAAATATAATGTTTTATTGAACTTTTGAGCTCGGAGAGCTTAAAATGACACGAAAGTTATATATTTTAGCTCGAAGAGTATAAATCATAAGAATGGTAAAATGTATGAAAATAGTTCGGCCCTTTAAGCAAAAATTCAAGAGATCTTCCAAACTCCGTGTATAAGTAGTTAAATACATAATACACACGCTGTTAAAATTTAGAGGCGATTCACCGTGTTTAACTAAAGATATTTGCAATTAAAAATGATGTTTTTAACATACGCAGCATGGGAGAAACGTGGGAAAATGACCAACTTTATAGTTTTTCTCTTTGACCGAATTTCACCGTTTTGACAAAAAACTAATATATTGAAGAAAAATACATTTCGAACTTAAAAAAAAAAAAATTAGAATTATTGACCGCGTAGTTTAAATAAAAATTTAAAATAAAGAACCCATTTGAAAGATTATTTTCAGTGGAGGGGATCGGAGAGAAAGTGACGAGTAAGTGGAGCGGCAACGTTGCAACGGGTAAAATGGCGGAGTTTTAAAAGAAGCGCGAAAATACAAAACAGCTAAACACATATAATGAAATAATGCGAATAGTACTAATGAATAAATCATTGTATATGTTTCATTGATAGTTATTAATAGATAATATATATATATATATCAATTTACAACGATAAAGTGAATATAGAAATGAATGACTAAGTAATTAGTTAATTTACTTTATTAAAATTTTTTTAATAATTTATTTAATTATTTATTTATTCACTAAACTGGTTTATTATCGTTTTTTGTTGCTTTTTTCTCTCGTAAACTATTTACTATTTTCGTCTTCTTATTGAATACTTTTTTATTTATAAACATTCCTTTATGACGTAGTTGGTCACCCATAATTAATTTATTTATTAAAATAACCAAAATAGTTTACAGGACTTAATGCTTACATTTCGATCGCGGGCATAAACTATAAGTAAGTCTGGGCTGTACAAGGCAAGTAAGAGAATAAATATGCGACGTTGCCAGATTTTCATGCAGGCTAATCTATATTAGTGTGCGCGTATTTGCATAGAGGTTACAGTAGTGTGAGGAGTACAGTCCAGTAAAAAAAAACGTGGACTATAGCGTTAGCTCAACTGTTACGCGATACACGGGTAGAGATCCAAAACATTCTGAGCGGACTGTAGGGAAAGAACTACCTTAATTTAATAAAAACCTTCAAAGTTGCTCTAAAAACTCTTTAGTTATTATTTTTCATGCAATATTATGTCAAATGAAAAAATCTTTTGTGTATGATTTTTATATTCATCATAAAATGTAATCTTGAGTTATTTATTCATGTATTATTAAAATTATTTGAAAATTTTGGAAAAAATTTAAATAACCACTGAAATATTTATGAATCTAGCAACATATTAGTTAGTTACAAAGACATCACAACTGAACGATCACATGTCGAAACTAGTATTAAAAGTCTTCGATAGATGACGCATAGTCGCGAATTTTGTAGGGGGTTGGATTACTACCACTACAATAATTTACATAGATTAATAAATTAGTTATATTTATTTTAGCAGGTAAACTCTATTATATTTTACAACAATTTGTTATAAACCATTCTCTTTAGAAATGCTACAGCTGTAGCATCGGTTTATTGTCATATAATAATAATAATAATAATAATAATAATAATAATAATAATAATAATAATAATAATAATAATAATAATAATAATAATAATAATAATAATAA
>JZSA01003822.1:0-26209 GCA_000956155.1 Cotesia vestalis | reverse complement strand
AAGACGGCCGTGCAACTCCTGTTATTCGACGACGTGGACCGAACAGACCCAACCGCACTCTGTTACTACTTAAAGACGTAGAAAATTCACTGAAGAAATTCAGTGGCGACGATCTTGGATTGAAGATTTTGAAGAGATGGCGGAAGTGTGTGGGTGGACTAATGTACACAAGGTTGCGTTCAGAAAAAAGTTGCTGACGGGCTCAACGCTGGCTTTCGTGAGACAGGAAAGGTGGACAAAGACGTGGCTAAAGTTCAAAAAAGCTATGAAAGAAGAGTTTGAGAACGAAGTGACCGACCAGCAAGTTCACCGAGAGCTAACGCAACGGAGAAAGAAGTCCGATGAAACCTTGCAACAGTACATGTATAATATGCGTGAGATTGCGGGACAAAGAAGAGTTGACACCCAATCGTTAATTGATTATATTATCCGAGGTATTCCTGATGATGAAGTTACGAACAAAGCTGCGTTATACGAGGCTAGGCCCCTGCAGCAGTTGAATGAGCGTTTCAAGCAATATGAGGCGATGAAAAGAGACATGAAGTCCAAAACCAAAATCACAGAGCGGAAGGATGATAAAGGAAAACGACCGGAAGTGAAAAATAATTCTAAGCCGAAGCAGGCAGATAGTGAAAAAAAGAAGTGCTACAATTGTGGTAGTAAAGAGCATCTAAGTGCTAAGTGTCCTGAAGAAGGAAAAGGTACTAAATGTTTTAAATGTAACAAGTTTGGACATATTGCGGCAAATTGTCCAGGTGAAGCCAAGAAGACCTACGTAGTTTCAAGACCTGAAAAAAAAAATACATGAAAGAAGTGTCGATAGAGGACTGTAAGTTTATAGCATTAGTGGATACAGATACTGATCTCACTTTTATAAGATCAGATGAGTATGCGAGATTAGAATCACCACCATTAGGTAATTGTAAACTTGAATTTAAAGGGTTTGATTCCACTGGCAATGAAACTTGGGGCGAATTTACGAGAATAATGAATGTCGATGGGTACGATTTCCCTGTAACCTTGCATGTAGTATCGAACAAGATATTGTCAAAATACAGTCTATTGTTAGGTATTGATATCTTGGATCAGGTAGAGCTGCGAATCAACCGGGGGAAAGTGACCTTTTTTCGGCTTGACGAACAGACTGACGACCACAAAGACAGACCGGATATTTTCAGCATAAATTTAGTAGACTAAAACTAAGGAAGTAGATTTATTACACGTAGAAAATACACACTACCGGGAAGCTATCCGCGATATTATTAGGGGGTATAAGCCTGAGAAGACGCGAGACGTCGGGATAACCGCCAAAATCGTTTTGAAAAGTGATAAGCCGGTAGTAAGACGACCGCGTAGACTAGCACCGTGTAAGAAAAAAGAGGTCGACGATTTAATCAAGGAATGGACAAAAAAGGGCATTATAAGACCGTGAAATTCTGAGTATGCAAGTCATATAGTCGTAATAAGAAAAAAAGATGGCTCCATCAGAGTCTGTGTTGATTTTCGTAAAGTAAATGAGCTTATTGAATGTCCACATTTTCCATTGCCTCTAATTGAAGATATTTTAGACACTTTACAGGGTGCCGTGGGTTTTACGACGCTACATTTAAAGAATGGACTGGGCAATATGAATTTTTAAAAATGCCGATTGGGTTGAAAATTTCACCCATTGTGTTTCAAAAGTATATTACTGTGATTTTTAAAGAGCTTATAGATAAGAGGATTCTCATAGTTTACATGGACGATATTGTTATTCTTACTAAGAATTTACAGGAGGCATGGGAACGCTTACTAATGGTAATAAAAGTAGCCGAACAACATGGGCTAGTTATAAACTAGGAAAAGTGTCGTTTTATGTAGAAAAAATTGAGTACTCGAGACACATAGTTTCAAAAGACACTATAAAACCATCTACTTATAAAACCAAGGCCGTTGTTAATTTTCCCAAGCCAACATCCGTCAAAAAGGTTCAGAGTTTCTTGGGACTTACGGGTTATTTCCGAAAGTTATTATTATTATGAGTTTTACTTGTATACCGTTTTTTCTGGTTTTTACAAGGCTGATTGTCTCAGCGTCTCCACATATAGTATTTTTCTCAGCTGTCTATTATCAACATGTGCTTCCCGCTTTTCATATTATCAACACAATCTTTCAACTCTTATTATTAACATATTCATCGACTTTCCACTTTTTATTATCAACATATCACTTTCAAATTCTTGCACGTATCTTTCTTTTATTCTCCATGCGGCTGTGGACCGACTTGTGCTTTCTGTACTGCATTCACCCTATTCCTCGACCCTTTCGATCGGTTGTTGGAATAATGGCGATGGGGAAACCACAGAGAAAACCCATGCCAGTACAGCTCGGCTACCGGAGCGACCCCCGACGGTTGGTGTTGGAACTATTCTAACAACCGTCGGGGCTCGAACCCTCGCCTCACGGCATGATGTGCAACCGAACTACCGGAATAATGACTTAGTCCGCTTGGCCATCATGCCGCTTATTTCCGACAAAAAAAAGAGTTCCGTGTCAGACTTGAACGTGTGCGCATCGTGAATTTCTGTGCTGTGTAAAACCTGTGGATTATTAGTCCCAAAACTGCAAATATTAATCTCAACCCAATATTTATTGAGTGAGCCTTTTTTCCAATGTAAAATTAATAACATAATTTATATTTTCGGGACATTGTTTATAACTTTTAATTAGCGTGGACTGGGATAAATCCCATAACCACTGCTAACCACAAAAACCATGAGTGACTTAACAAACAATAAAAGACGCTATGAGAGTAGATCCACTGAAGATCTGCCTCAATTACTTAATAATAAAAAATTGAAAGAGTTAGAGACTGACTAACACTTATAATTTTAGAAAATTTTTCAAAAAAAATGTGAAAAATGAAAAAGTAACACCTAACCTAAATGCTTCGAGATCACGCTCAAACTCTAGAGACAGACCTTCAGATGTCGACACTGGTGACCAGACCAAGACGACAGAAACTGATGACGGATTCAAAACCCCAAGAAGATTTATAAAGCGACGAAGTACAATGAAGGCATCACAAGATGGATCCACTGCCAGTACTTCCAACGATTTTGATGCACTTTCAGACAGCATCAAGTTCTGTGCAATAAATGTAAACTCATTAGGCTCAAACAAAAAGAGACACGATCTAGAAATATTTGTCAAAAATCATCAAATCGACGTTGCGTTGATCTCAGAAACTAAGCTCAACAACAAGCACAAGTTAGCGTTCCAAGATTATTCTTTGATACGAACTGACCGACCCAAGTCTGAATTGGGTGGGGGAACTGCGATATTAATTTCCAAAAGGATCAATTTTACCGTAATTTCTTACCCAAATTCCAAAACAAACAAAATAATTGAGTATACAGCCATCAAAATACACGGCAATTCCAACAATTTACTAATTATTTTCAGTATCTATGCCACATGCAGCAGAAGAGGGACCTTTCTGAATGAGTTGAATAAAATATATTATGATTTCAAACTTTACGCTGATAACAACTATTTCATCTTAGCGGGTGACCTAAACGCTAGAAACACCCTCTGGGGCGACAGTAAAATTAATAAAAGAGGAGCCTTACTCTACAGATGGATCCTGGATAAGAACATTCAAAACAAAACCACACACTACACAGCTGACAAACCAACCTTCCCAAGTGCAGGATCATACCTTGATCATTGTCTAGCTGATTCTAGAATAGAAATTATGGGACTAAATAACGAAAAGCTGGTTACTCTCCCATACGACAGTGACCATAATACCATCAGCTTCTTCATTGACTGCCAGGATATTCTTCTCGGATTAACAGATCCTATAACACCAATGGTTAGATACAATTATAAGAAAACAAACTGGACCAAATTTGCAGAACATCTCGACAACACGGTCACAGAACATTTTCCATATGACAGAAATCTAACAATTAAAGAAATTGATGACAACATATTGAAATTAGAAGAGCAAATATTAGAAGCCATCGAATCCACAGTCCCAAGAATCAAGAAAGACACCAAAAGAGGTTGCCAAAAATACGTAAATTCTAAAATCAAAAAACTACATAAACATAAATCTATCCTAGTTGCTGAACTTTTTAAGTGCAATAATAATACAGAACACATCAAGACTCTCATAAAAAACATCAATAAAAAATTATCTTCCGAATTTAAAAAGTCTGAAACTGCTTATTGGGAAGCCTTGGCTAAAAATATCAATTATAAAGATTCATCTAAGTTCTTTCCTAATATTAATAGACATTTCCGTTACAAAGAACCACCTAGGATCGATACACTGAAAGTTTGTAAAAAAGATAAGACACTCATCAACTCTGAGATTTTAAACAATACTACTCCAGAAGAAAACAATGACACAATATTTATAACTGAACCTACAGTGAAATTAAATGTAGTCAGGAAATACTTTGAGTTAATTAATTCACCTAGGCACACAAACCAAGGAACTCATATAGAACATCTAGCAGATAATGCAGCTGATAACATAAAATCAAGATTGCAGAGCTACCGAACATACAACTTCTCACATACAAACTTTACCAAAAACAATCCGGCATACTACCCTACTCAAGAGCAGGATACTCCAAAATACCTCTACTCTTACATTCGAGTAGCTGTATTATTGAAAAAGGTAAAAAACAAGACATCTTCTAGACTGGATAACATCCCAATCATTGTCTTAAAACATCTACCTACTACGCTCATAAAAGACTACACAGTAATTATCAATAACTGCTTCAATCTCTCCTATTATCCAACCAGATGGAAAAGAGCAAAAGTTATACCGATAAAAAAGAAGAACAAAGATCATTCAGTGCCAGCTAGCTACAGACCCATCAGCCTAACAAACAACTTAAGTAAAATTTTTTAAAAACTCATCAAAGATCAACTCATGTCACATGCTGATGAAAACAAAATCATACCGGACAACCAATTTGGTTTTAGAGCGCGACACTTCACCGTCCACGCTATCAATAAATTTTCTTCCGACATCAACAGGCATCTGTTAAATGGGAAGCTAGTTGGAACTGTTTTAATCGATCTCGAAAAGGCCTTCGATTCGGTCTGGTTGAACGGACTTATCTACGTTCTAATTACACTAAATTTTCCATTCAAGCTGATCCTACTTGTTTATGATATGGTCCACGGAAAATCTTTTATAACCTGGGATGGAATCAACTTTTCAACTTTGGTATTTAACATACTAGTAGGGCTTCAGCAAGGGACGGTAATTTCCCCTGCATTATTTATCATATTCACCAGTACCATCCTGAATAAATTCGGACTGAACTTAGGGAATAACACTTATTCTGGAGCTTACGCAGATGACGAGACCGAGTATGTAGCTAATAGCAAAATTCAAATCATTCAAGAGAAACTAACAACAATCGTAAATGAAAAATATCATTGTTTTAAACAATGGAATTTAAAAATGAATCCAGACAAAAGCGAAGCTATTTTGTTCAGAAAAACAATGAATGAAATTACACCACCCACCGTCAAATTAATTAAAACATTTCAAATTACTGTAACCGACAGAGATACCAGCGAAGAATTTCTAATTCCAAATAAGGATGTAGTGAAATACCTTGGAGTCCACTTCGATTATCTATTACGATTGAATAAACACCACGCAATTCAGCTTCAAAAAGCCAAAAAAGCAATTAGAGCCAACTCAAGAATTTTCTACAATAGAAATATTGACCCTAAGGCAAAACTGATTTGTTACCAACTCCTGGTGAGACCAATCATCTCGTACGCAGCACCCATTTGGTGGAACGTAGGCCCTTCTGTCATGGAAAAGTACAGAAAATTCGAACGCTCATGTCTAAAAGCCTGGCTGGTTAGATATCACTCAGCCCACTCAAACTACCTTAAACTCATAAGCAATAATGAAATTTACAATCTAGCTAATATCCCAAGATTCGACACCTTCTGTTTAACACTAACCCGTAACTACTTCAGCTCTTTGTATGACATTAATAACGACATGATAAAAAACCTCAAAGTCGACAATAATAAATTAGTGAGAAGAATGGCGAAGAGTAACTACTCACCACCTGAAATATTCACAAATTTGGACAGAATGGGCTGCATCCAAGACGAGAACAACGTGCCGATCATTTATCATCTGCGAAGACATTGCGCGAGAAAAAACATATATATTGATATGGAAATCATCTCTGCCAGTTCCGTAGTATATTCAACGACACTACCTGAACGGGACCAAAACAGTACAGAACGATTGAACGAAAAGTACTGGTGGCTCCAAGGAGACGCCAGATACTTGGACGAGCTAAGAAAAAGAACAAGATATAAACAACAGCTCCAGCACCTACAACAACGATCAAGTCGCCCAAGACCAAAAAGAGTCCAAAGACCTCGACAATAGTACATGCTGCTTCAAGAAAAGTATCTGTGATTTTTGTACATATGTAAATAGTCAACACTACCCATCACTTCCTTATCCTTTGTCCTTCCCATCCTCTCCCCCGCCTCATGAGGCACGTTAGAGTATGCATTTGGTTTTTTCTATTTATTTTTTTTTTAATTTTTCCAAAGCAATTTGATAATATTGAATAATAGTTCAAGACAAAATATTAATTATGTTAAATGATATTTAATAATATAAAAAACTATAATATAGTGTAACCAGGGTGTTTTGCCGAGGTTCAGTTAGCTACCCCTTTCCTCTTTAGAAAGGGCGCCACTGGGATTTTAGACACGGTGTCCCAGAAACCGGGGAACATGAGAGGGAAAAGACAGGTTCGTGAGAAGTTCGAGAGGGCTGTAAATAATTCTGAGAAAAATTATTTATAACAATTAAATTGATTTATTCAATCAATCTACAAACTTAACAACCTTCCTTATGACTAACTTAATTGTGAGAACCTCTCACCTACGTTGGCCCTTGCCAAATATTCTTACATCTAAATAACCAATTTCCTAATACCTCGTCACTCCGACGGAATACCTTAAAATACTATATTTTTCCTCGTCAACCTGACGGCATATCAATTTACCAAATTTCCACGTCAACCTGACGGATTCTTAATTTTATCATTTATTCCTTAACTTACTTATAACATCGTCCACCGGACGCTAACTCAAATTCTCTTAATCCTATTTCTACTAAATTCTCCGAATTACTAATTATCTAAATCTCTGGAATTTTACGCTTAACAATTCTTTAATACAAAATATCAAATTCACTAAATTAATTCATTACCAAAATTTATTAAATTATTTAAATTCAGCCCGGCGGCCTAGAATTAATTTTACAAAATTACAAATTACAAATTCTACAAATTTAACAAGACCAGGCAAAAGTATACAGCATGTTGATGCTTTAAGCCGAAATCCGTTGCCAACCGATGGGTATGTAATTAGAAATAATATTCTGTACAAAAATTGTAAAGACGATTTGTTAGTAGTTGTACCCAAGGCTATGCAGACTCAGGTAGTATGGCAAGCACACACGCGTGGACATTTTGGGGTCACAAAAACAGAGGCTATTGTCAAACAAGATTTTTGGCCTAAGGGGCTGCGTGAAAAGATCGAGCAAGTGATAGCTAATTGTCTATACTGCATTCTAGCCGAGCGTAAGTTAGATAAGCAAGAAGGATATTTAAACCCTCTTGACAAAGATGATACGCCGCTGGATACTTATCACATTGACCACGTTGGGCCGATGACGGCCACGAAGAAGTGATATGCATACATTCTCGTTGTAGTACATGCGTTCACGAAGTTAATGTGGCTTTATCAAACTAAATCTACTGACATCGCAGCAGTTATAGACCGATTGACGAAGCAAGCTGTTATTTTCGAGAATCCACGACGAATCATTTCTGATAGGGGGACAGCGTTCACGTCTAATGCTTTCAAGGAATACTGCACCGAAAAAAACATTCAGCATTCATTGATAACGACGAGAGCGCCGAGAGGAAATGGGAAGGTAGAAAGAGCAAACAGAACGCTCATACCAGTATTAACTAAATTAACTGCTCCAAATCCTGATAATTGGTATAAGCATGTGGATAAGGTGCAGAAGTTCTTAAACTCCACAATAAATAGAAGTACGGGAAGCATATTTTAGAGCTGATTAAAAAATTTAAAGTATTGAACTCTTGTGTAATACGTGATTTTGTTTGTTTTGTGAGCAATATTACAGAAGCTTGTCGTGTCGTGAATTATGGTTGGTTTGATTCGGTATTGTGCTACGATAAATATATTAAATGCTACAAATATGTTAGTTACAACTAATTCTTTGTTTATTACGAAAAAAAAGACCTTATCGCGATGCATCCAAGGACACGATAAGCCGTTGGATTAAAACTTTTTTGAGAGAATGTGGCATTGGGCCTTGAATATGCACCTCATAGTGTCAGGCATGTGGCCACACCAGCAGCCTTAATTAAGGGTGTTGATGTAGGTGTAATTAAAAAACTGGCAGGCTGGTCTGAGACATCAAAGGTTTTTCATAATTTTTATAATAGGCCTATTGTTCAAAATTATAATAAGTTTGTCAAGGCAATATTATCATAAGATAAATAATTTATATATTATTATGTTCAATGTGTATTTTGTTTATTTAATTATAACTCAAGCTTCGTTCTCAGGATCACTCTGTAGTACCGTTCATGTACGCTATTCATACCACATATTTTAGAATAAACAAAAGCAAAGCGTCATCTTAGCAACGCCTTGTTTATCAGTCATTACGTTTTTTGTGCGCTTTAAGTTAACAACTGAATTTATCAATCTTGTCAAATTTATCAATTAATCAATTTAAAAATGAATTATAAACGTAAAAATGAAAACGTTCTTTCTCTTAATGAACTTCAAAAGAAGTTAAAAAAGTATCAAGCATTAATTGATATCGAAATAGCTTCAAAAAAGTCAAATGACCTTTCTGACAATGACTCTTCTTCTGAGGGTAATTATTTATTTTCTTTAACACATTTTTTGGGCAACAAATCTTCATTGATTTTGTTGTACCTTTTTTGACTAGGTTAAGAATTAAAATTTAAGTGATGTTGGATTTCGTAATCCTTCCTTTCACTTTTGCATCAGTAAATTTATCATTTACTGGTCGCTTTTCTTAACCTAGCTCTTTTTGCTCTTGCAGACTCTATTAATGACGACCAAGAGCAGTCTGATCTCTCTGATCCCATACTCAAGATGCTCGGTAAGGAGAAACGTCTTTCGAAAGATAAGACTTACAAAATCCATTCCGAACTGGCTGCTTGCTGGAATAATATTGTTTCATCAGGCTTAGAAAAGGATGTTAAAACATCTTTGATTGAAAAATATCCTAACAAAGGAAATTGTTCCTTGTCAGCTCCCATCCTTAACCCTGAATTAACCCCACTCTTACACAAGACGGCTAAAACTCGAGATAAATATTTATCATCGAATCAAGACCTATGCGGTCGTAGTCTCGTTGGCTTGGGACAAGCTATTTCTATGATCTTCAATGATGACATCGATCCTATTGATAAAAATGATTTGCTACAGATTCTTTGTGACTCCAGCAGTTTGTTGTGTGAATCCTTTTATCAAATTGGCAAGTCAAGACGCTCGCAGATTTATCCTTGCGTTGATGAAAAGCGAAAACCTGTACTCGAAGATTCAATCACCGATGATTTCCTTTTCGGTAAGGATCTTGGTAAACGCATCAAGAATTCTGTTGCTGTTGAAAAAACTGGTTTATCAATTAAAACTCCAACTCCAAAGAAAAGTTTTCCTGCGTCGAAAAATTTTTTAAATTGGAAAGGCCCGTCTGCGACACGCGGGAACCACAGTCAGGCGGGCTTCCACCGTTTCCAACCTGCGGCACCAGCTTCCAACAAGACGAACCAAGTTTCGACTCGCTCACGAGCTCGGTCTCAAACTCAGTCTCATTCAACTCAACCGAATCCGCCATCGACTACGAAGTAGAAGTGAGTGTCATCGCCGGTCGTTTAAAAAATTTTTTACACGCCTGGTCTAATATAACCTCTGATTCATTTATTTTGGAGACAATATCAGGCTATAAAATCCCCTTTACTTCTATTCCGACACAGTCTTTTATACCTATGAATGATAATTTTTCTGACGATGACAATATTCAAATGCAGAAAGCTATTGATGATCTCTTATCCATAGGAGCTGTACAAGAGTGTGTTGAGGAAGATGGACAATTTTTGTCTAGTATCTTCCTCGTTCCCAAAAAAAATGGTAAAATGAGATTCATTCTTAATTTAAAAAATTTAAATAAATTTATAGAGACAATCCATTTTAAAATGGAAGATTTTCGTACTGTACTTAAACTCATTTCGAAAGGATGTTTTATGGCTAGTTTTGATTTACAAGATGCTTATCTAATGATTCCAATCCATAAAGATTTTTGGAAATTTTTAAGATTTTATTGGCAAGGTCATCTCTATGAATTTATTTGTTTACCCTTCGGTTTAAGTACTGCTCCATGGGTATTTACGAAAATTATGAAGCCTGTAACTAGTCATTTACGTTTTTTAGGTTGGTTATCTGTTGTTTATTTAGACGACTGGTGGCTTGTTGGGACTTCAAGATATCTCTGTTCGCAAAACATAAAGGTTTCGCGAGAATTTTTAGAATCTTTGGGTTTTATATTAAATTTAAAAAAGAGTAATCTTGATCCCTCAACGTCTTGTAAATTCCTTGGCTTCATTTTCAATTCACAGCAAATGACTATTGAATTAACTAAGGAAAAAAGAAATAATCTTCACGATTTATTTTTAAAATTTAAAAATCTTACTTATTGTTCAATCAGGGAATTTTCACAATTAGTGGGTAATATAACTGCAGCTTGTCCAGCAATTAATTACGGTTGGCTTCACTCTAAAAAATTCGAACGTCAACGTTACCTCGAATTATTTAAAGCTAACGACAATTATGATTGCATCATGAAAATCTCTTCTTCTTTAACCTCTGAATTTAATTGGTGGTTAAATAATATTTTTATTTCAAATAATCCGATCAGAAGTTCTAAATTTTCGACAACTATATTTTCTGATGCGTCATCCACTGGATGGGGAGCTACTTGCGATGGTCAAGTAGTATTTGGACACTGGAATAATGATGAAAAATCTTTTCACATCAATTATTTAGAACTTTTAGCTGTTTTTAATGGTTTAAAAACTTTTGCATCTAACTTATTTGACTGTGAAATTTTATTACGCGTTGATAATTCTACTGCATTAGCATATATAAATAAAATGGGTGGAACAAAATACGAATACTTAAATGATCTCACTTACGAAATTTGGGAATGGTGTGAGCAAAGAAATCTCTGGCTTTTTGCTTCATATATTCCTTCCAAGGATAATGAGGCAGACGCGGCATCACGTATCGATAATATCGACACAGAATTTTTTAATAATTATATATAATCATATACAATTACATATAATTATATATAATAATATATAATTAGATGCAGCTTTTTCAAATAATTATATATAATCATATTCAATTATATATAATTATATATAATTGCATATAAATATATATGATCATATGTAATTATATATAATTATATATAATTGCATATAAATATATATGATCATATGTAATTATATATAATTATATATAATTGCATATAAATATATATGATCATATGTACTTATATATAATTATATATAATTGGATGCAGTGTTTTTTAATAATTATATATAATCATTTACAATTACATATAATTATATATAATCATATACAATTATATATAATTGCATATAATATGAAATTATATATGATCATATCAAATTGTATATAATGATATGTAAACTGATAAAAGGATTTATTAACTATTAGAAATTTAATTTGTTTAAGACAATTATTTAATTTATTAAATTTTAATAAATATTTTTTAACATTAAATGCATATTCATTTCGGAGGAAAGTACATTTATTAATAGTTAATAAATATTTTTTAATAGTTACTAAAAGTTAATAAACATTTTGTTGTGAATTTGTTTTACTTGCAATGTCACATGATATGAAGATTGCTCATAAACAAAAATCATCTTTATAAATTATTTGCTTTAATTATATTATATTATAATAACGTTTATTGTAATATACCGAATTCTATTACAGCTTATAATTATTTTTTATATTTTTAAATAATAAAAACGTTAATTTATTTAGTGATTCGAATTATTATCATGTATTCCAGCTATCGAGTTATAAAAAATTTCAAGAGAAAATTACTATTTTTGCTTTTGATTTTAAATAAATATTTGTTAACTGTTAACAAATATTTATTAACATTCAATAAATTGTATTTAATAATTAATTTATTAACTGGTAATAAATATTATTCAAATCCCATGATGTTAAAAAATTGTAATATTGAGCGAGCCTGCCGAAGGCAGGCGAAGCTCAATATTGATTATAACGATAGCTTCGTTCGAAGAGATCACTCCCTCCCAGTATTGCATATCATTTTCATTCCCACCCGGTGATCTCTTCACTTTACAGAACTCAACTGAACTAAATGACTGATAAACAAGGCGTTGCTAAGATGACGCTTTGCTTTTGTTTATTCTAAAATATGTGGTATGAATAGCGTACATGAACGGTACTACAGAGTGATCTCTTCGAACGAAGCTATCGTTATAATCAATATTGAGCGAGCCTGCCTTCGGCAGGCTCGCTCAATATTACGATTAAACATGTATTTTTAATCATTTCTTTGACGCTGAACTTTATGAACAGGTGAGTATCGAGGTGATGAGAGTGAGTTTCATTTTTTTAATTCAAGTAAATAATCTGAAGTTGGTGAAAAATAAGCGTACTGGGACGTTACTACAAGTTTGTTTTTCCAAACAATATAATGGTCATAATTATGATCGAGCGAGCTCGCTCGATCATGCAATTTCACTTATGCTTGGGGTTTTTCTACATCTTGATATGGCCATATCAGCCATATCAGCCCATATCAAGTCTGACATGGCCAATTTTCGTGTCAGGCCTGATATGAATGGTCCATATCAGGCCATATCAGGTCTGATCAGAATATTTTTTCACGAAAAATTAATGTCAACTCCTAATTAATCAAATAATCAGTTATAATTTTAATTGAATGTACAGATACTTTGAAGCTATTAGGTCTGATGTTTTGCTTTGGTATGGATGTATTAATTTTCAAGCAGAACTTAGCTTGAATATAATTGATACATGCAAAACCGTAAAAAATCAAACGCAATCAGTTTTGTTAGTGTATGTACGATGATTCCGATTACGAAAATAATTATCATGCAAGACCAAGCTTGGCTAAGCCTGATCATACAAAGCAATGCACGGTCAAACAGGTTCATACTCACTGATTCAGCTTAATCACAAAGAGTCATATCTGATCGAACTTGGTTAAGCTTGAATCATGCATGACCGTTCAAGAGCATGTACAGTCGTGCACGACAGTCCACGCGGTATTAAATGATAACAAGCATCATCAAGCTCGAGCAGACATGAATCATACACAAACGGGCTTAATCAAGCAAATTTTTGTGTGGTCATACAAGGTTATACTCATGGGCAAGTTCTTAGTTCTCACAGTATGCTGTCATTCACGGTCAACCGTGGTTTCGTATAAATCGTGCTTAGTTGTGTATAATCACGCACACTTAAGGTAAGTGTACTATCTAACCACTTTACGACAAATTTTGCTCATTATTTTATTTACGGTTTAAGAATAACGTTTACTAATAAATCCGTAAGTTTCAGAATTTTTGACCGTCTAGAAATCAAGGATGATCATGCGAACGGATTGTTTTCTAGGACTAAAAAAATTAACAAATTAGCTTAAATAAGTTACGTAAAATTTGAAATTTGAACATTTTTCGAAACGTGTTTATTGAACATCTTGAAAAATAATATACTTAAAAGAACTGCTCTAAATCTGTGTCAAAAAGAGCATTTACGACAATAAAAAAAATTTATTTTGAAAAATAAAAAAAATGTAATATTTTGAAATTAAAAAAATCGAAATAGTCAAAGCCATATTCTATTTTGGCTCAATTTTTCTAATATAGTATTTTTATTTCACCTTAAAAGATCTTGAAACCCCGAAAAAAAAGTTATTTGTTTCCCAAGTTATAAACGTTGGAATGTTGAAAGAAATTTTTTTATTAAAGTTTTGAATGTTTTGTAGAAGTAAAAAAAAAATCTGAAAAACGAATAACCCTGCAGGCCATCCCTGAAAATTCCCGCTAGATATGAATTTAAAACGCTCGAAAAATTTGTGACAGGGAATTTGAATTTCCGCGCGGGGCTAGAGTCACTATTATCTTGTCGCGGTGAGTAGGGACTACTCCGTACCTTCCGAGCGTGAGTAACTAGTTGTAAGACTCGTCACCGGGTCGTAGGGATCGCTAAGTCCCCACCGCTGTCCCCAGAAAAACTAAGCGGGAACGAGACAATAGGGAAATTCGAGAAACCTGAATGAGAGGTTATAAAAGAGCCGGCGAAGACAAAAATAGCACCTTTTGGCGGACGAGACGTGTAAGTGAGCAAAGAAATTTTTTTATTAAAGTTTTGAATGTTTTGTAGAAGTAAAAAAAAAATCTGAAAAACGAATAACCCTGCAGGCCATCCCTGAAAATTCCCGCTAGATATGAATTTAAAACGCTCGAAAAATTTGTGACAGGGAATTTGAATTTCCGCGCGGGGCTAGAGTCACTATTATCTTGTCGCGGTGAGTAGGGACTACTCCGTACCTTCCGAGCGTGAGTAACTAGTTGTAAGACTCGTCACCGGGTCGTAGGGATCGCTAAGTCCCCACCGCTGTCCCCAGAAAAACTAAGCGGGAACGAGACAATAGGGAAATTCGAGAAACCTGAATGAGAGGTTATAAAAGAGCCGGCGAAGACAAAAATAGCACCTTTTGGCGGACGAGACGTGTAAGTGAGCAGTGCACGACGGTGAAATAATTCTAACATCTTTTTATAAACGTTAGTAAAAATTCGCTCGAGGCTTCACGAAATAGAAGAACGAAGCGAGTCTTTATTATCTAAAATTTTATTAAAATTTATCCCGTCAGGCCTTTAGGCTGACGAAATTTTTATCTCGATCCCAATATTTATTTTATCGGCATTTGCAGGTAGAAATTTGTACGAGTAATTAATTGGAGATTGAGGAGACAAGGGAGAAAATTTTCCGGACTCGAGAAGCCTGAGACAAGTCGCTGGTTGCGGAATTTTATTGCTTGCTGGGATAACTCCACCGTCGGCAGTAATTTTGGAACTTCAGGTATTTTTGGTTATTCAGGCCAATCTGATTTTAATGAGGCCGAATTAAACAATTTACGTTTTCTGTTGAGAGTATAATAACCGTCTCTGGTAGTCACTATATGTTAGCAAATTCCATTTGAGTAAAGTTCGTCAAGGTCATTTAGTTAGTTAATTCTGGATATTTAGTTGTGACAAATGAAACCTTAAAACCTATTTTGAGATTAATAAATTTACAATCGGCCTTTTGTTTATAATGATTAAAATTTTAGTTTAAAATAGTCTCAGGTAAAAGTTGGTAAAAATTCCACAAGTGCGTAATTAAGAATAAAAGTCATTCTCAAGGTTTTATAGCTAGGAATTTATTGAGACGCTTAGAATTGATGTAGTAAAATTTCGGCAAATTGTAGAAAATTTGATTTAGGCCGTTTGGCTGAATTTGATTAAGTTAATTTAATTATTGGAAATTTTGATGAATTTTGGAGTTCAAAAAAATTGGAAATGGAAAAATTGGCAAAAGTAATTGTGTTGAGTTTGTGAATATAATTGTATGAAAATTGGTAAATGAATTTAATAAGAAAAACTGACTAGGGATTAATTTATGAAATTAATAAATTTGTATTGAAGAATGGTTAGTAAAGAATTTGATGCTTAATTGAAATTAGAAATTCGGAGAATTTAGTAGGAATAGGATTAAGAGAATTTGAGTTAGCGTCCGGTGGACGATGTTATAAGTAAGTTAAGGAATGAATGATAAAATTAAGAATCTGTCAGGTTAACGTGGAATTAGGTTAATTAAGAATCCGTCAGGTTGACGTGGAATTAGGTTAGTTAATAGTCCGTCAGGTTGATGTGGAAATTTGGTAAATTGATATGCCGTCAGGTTGACGAGGAAAAATTTAGTTATTTTAAGGTATTCTGTCGGAGTGACGAGGTATAGAGAAAATTGGTTATTTAGTTATAAGGATATTTGGCAAGGGCCAACGTAGGTGAGAGGTTCTCACGATTAAGTTAATTTGGCAAGGGCCAAATGTTAAGTTTTGTAATTTGATTGAATAAATCATTTTAATTGTTATAAATAATTTTTCTTGATCCCCTACCCGAAAATACGCACTTTCTGGCAGCTCTTCGCTCCAGAAAGTACGATTTTTGTGGCTTACTTGAATTACAGCGCGCTCTGGCGGACTACGTTTTTTTTTCTGGCTCGCTAGTACAATAGCTATATTCACAAGTATGCTGTTCACTATATTCATTCGCTTGTCAAACTTTTGGAGGTTGTGAAAGTGCGAAAGTGTTAATGGCCAGTTGTGCTAATAATATTGATATGGATATTCATCTGATGATTCCTTGGACGAGGAGAAGGTTTTGAGGAATTTTGATCAAGAAGCTCAAGAAATTGCCCGCACCAAGACAATTTATTAATTTATGTATTTTTTATTCTCAATTTTTCATTTCAGGATTTAATGATCGTGCAACTAATTGTAAATTATTGATGATATATTTTTTTAAGCCCGCCCCGACCAGCAAAACCTCGGCTTCGCCTCGGCTCTGCAAAAGTCGGGCGGCGCCTCCCCCCGCCCCCGCGTGTTTCCGTATTTTCGGATGGGGATCAAGAAAAATAGTATACAACCCATGGCCAAAAAGTTGGATGCTCTAACGCATGGAATATAGATGCCTCGGCTTCGCCTCGGCATCTATATCCCACGCGCCAGAAAATCCAACTTTCTGGCCTAGGGTCGTAATATACTATTTTCTCAGTATTATTTACAGCCCTCTCGGACTTCTCACGACCCTGTCTTTCCCCTCTCATGCTTCCCCGGTTTCTGGGACACCATGTCTAAAATCCCAGTGGCGCCCTTTCTAAGGAGGAAAGGGGTGACCAACTGGACCTGGGCAAAACACCCTGGTTACAAAATCATTTCTTCCAAAGTTTTGAACTCTTCGATTTCAAAGAAACAACTTATAATTTTTTCGAGCTCTTCAAGCGCGAAATTCTAGTAGTTAAAGAGAACATACTTTTTAAAAATTTTTAATTGCGATATCTTCTGAACGAATCAATCGTATGTAATGGGACTTGCAGCATTCAACGCAGTTTTTTAACTCCAAAAAGATTAATCATTAACTACCAAACGATTTGACGTAAAATATGAAGAATGATTCGATCGATTTCAATGAGATTAACGACGTCCAGTGTAGTTTTCTAAGTACTAATAGTTATTTTCTTACATCAAAAACGATTCAAAAAGAAATTTCAAAGTTATTTGAAATAAAATTAGGAAAACGGCTTACCCTAAAGGCCATCCGTGCAACTTCCCGCTAGTTCTATACTTAACCGCTCAAAATTGCACTTATTACGTTTTTCGACGTAATAAGCCTTCTTGGCTAAATCCAAGAAGGCTGTTAACAGCTAAATTATTTCCTAATACACCAACTAATACAAAGTAAATAGGCACAACGTTATTATTAAATTTTATTTCGATTCCTTTTGTATCAAGATATTTTAATTCACTTATTAATCTGCGAAAATACTTAACATTTTTGAATTCTTTGTAGTCAGAGTACTTTTTTAATTGAGTCAATAGAACGTTATCCCAACAGAAGAAAAAGTATTTCTAACGTCAAATTCATTATAATAGATATAATAAGGAATAACAATTTTACCAACATATTGTTTAGCAACTTTTTACCAAACTGTATGCCAATATTCAACTTCATTTAAATTAAGCTGATTAAGTAACTCTAAGCCCTGAATAGATATACTTTTGGATTTTTCTTAAAAAAACTTTACAGTCCTATTAAAATAAAAAGTTAAAATAATTTTCCCATTGAGCAGCAAAATTGATTGTACCAAATAATTTTTTAAAATCTATTTTGATCTGTAAAATAATCAACTCAATTAACTACATCAAATATTTATTTTGCCGGATCGGGATATCGAAAAAACTTTTCATTTACTTATTTCGTCTTTTGTCCATTTATTCATAAAAATATCACAGATAAATTGTTAGCAGAGTAGTTGAGCACGAGTAAAAAAATGTAAAATTGTTAGTGAAATATTTAGTGGACGAGCTTTATATAATTCACATGGCACCATACACATGATATAACTTCACATAAGAGCGAAGAATTAGGATGTTTTATTTACATTATAAATTACAATTATCTTTGTTTATAATAATAATCCACTTTTGACTTGTATATATTGGGCATATTTTTGCAAGGCCGAGTTGATGGCAGCCGTCACTCAGCGGCTGTGCTGCCGTCTTTTATGGATACACTGTACTTATTGGACCCCAGCGCATCTATCTCACTACATTATTCAAATTTCTTTCCTGCGTTCGAGTTTTTCTTTCCTGCATTCAAATTGTTATAATCACATATCTGTTCTCACTTCCAAATTCTTCAAATTCTTTCTTTGTTCTCCATGCGGCTGTTGACCGACTTGTGCTTTCTGTACTGCATTTACCCTATTTCTCGACCCTTTCGATCGGTTGTTGGAATAGTGGCGATTGGGAAACCACAGAGAAAACTCATGCCAGTACAGTTCGGCTACCGGAACGACCCCCGACGGTTGGTGTTGGAACTATTCTAACAACGGTCGGGGCTCGAACCCTCGCCTCACGGCATGATGTGCGACCGAACACTGAGTTATTGAGCATTAATCGAGCATAGTCTGATAAGTTAACATGGCACCGCACACATAATATAATTTAACAGAAGAGCGTAGAATTTTAATATTGTTAATTTACATTGAGTTTTATGTATTCATAATTATTCAACGTTACATGACCTTATGTAAGGTTCACAATTCAGTATTATGACGTGACAATACTTTGAACGAATGATAAGCCGAGTATGGAGTATGAATGTATACTGAAACTTTGCAGTGACAAGTAATATTGTAGAAAAGATTTGAGAGATTATGTGCATACTTGGATGGATTAAGTGATATCACCCAAACCAGGTAGCATTGAGCTATAAAAGAATGTTAGAGTGCTAAATACTAAAAAATATAATTCATTGGAATCTTAATTATTATAAATGGAATTATTTGTGGCTGCAGAGCATGAATGTAAATGATGAAATAAAGTATGAAATATAATCCGGCATGGAGAAGCCAGTACGAAGTTATAGTTATGCATGATCTCAGAACGATTATTATTTAATGTAAAATGGAGAAATTAGAGCACGAGCGAATACCTGAGTAGCCAATAATGAATAATTGTCGATGATTGGCCATGTGACTTGAATTCAGAGTGTGGATTGAGCTTGATTAGAGTATGAAAATCATTTCTTAGAACAGAGCACGAGTTGTCATAATGCACATGGAGAGTAATAACCATAGTTGGCGCGCAGCTGAATATCGAGTTGAGATGCTGAGTATCAGAGAGCGGGTCCGTAGCAGCACCTCTAGTGCAATAGAGTGCGGAGTTTTCAAGTGTTCTGGCACAAACATTTGATAATTACGCAACACAATTTGTAACAATTTTAGAATAGTTAATCAAATGAGCAAAAATCTAATAAATTATTTCCAATAATTATAAAAATTATCAAACCAATTTTTATTCGATATTTTCTTTCAGTATTGGCCAATCTTCAAAAATTTAAAAACGATTGATTCAATCATAAGATGTCGCAATTAAAAATTTTCAAATATTTTTTTTTTTAACAACCACTAGGTGTTCAAGCTCGGAAAAGTATTAAAGTGCATTTGGCCTCGAAGAGCTGAAAACTTCAGAAGCGATAATTTCTCGTGTTTTAAACTCCCACATGACGGAAAATTTCAGGAATGGCCTGCAGGATCAACCGTTTTCCAGATTTTCTTTCGTTACCCGGAATAACATTGCCAATGAATCTCACAGAAAAAAAATCGGCGATTCTTTCGTCCAGTCTAATATATAATTATTATAATAATTTGTTTCAGCTTGATTAAATATACTAACACCGTATTTTCGAATGTTATACTTCTGCAGTATGCAGTAAGTTCTGTTATTCTGTGTGCCTTGTCATTTTTAATGTCTCGGACAGAAATAATGTCTATGACTTTCGCTGGATTCTTGGGATACTTAATTACTTTTAATACCCAAATATTTCAACAATGCTACTGCGCTCACATGTTGACACACGAGGCAAGTTCATAAATATTTATAAAATTAAAAATACCATTACCTTTTGATTCGAATGTGTACTGTTCATGTTTGAGTGACTTGTACACGTTAAGCTTATAATAACATCACATATTTTAGTCTGTTGAATTAATCACGGGAATCTATGAGGCGAATTGGCCTAGTATGAGTAACAATACCCGTAGATCTGTAATGATGATTATGTACAAGTGTCACAAGCCCATCATGATAACTAGTAGTTTTTTTGTGATACTGTCTTTGGATTCATACACTAAGGTATGCTTTTTATCGAAACCAATTGTTAATATACTAATCTAAGCTCATTAAATTACTTACAGATTGTTAAGCTTGCGTATACTATATTCAATGTGTTAGTATAATTCCTGTAACTGGCAAAAAAAATATAATAATTTATTTTTTTATGACCAGATAGACACCTAAGTATGTAAAATTGAAAACCAGATTGAAAATGATATCATCAATAACTTTAGTATATAATAAATCATTTTCAAAATTTGGCTTGAGTACCGATAGAACTTGTATGTCAATACCCTGATTAAAAAAAAGTATTGAAAAAGATTGAAAATGAAGGTAAATGAATCCAAACGAATTCGCCCAATGCAAACTGTATATCTATATATACATACAATATAGATATACAGTTGCATAGGTCAATACTTTTTTTTAATCAGGGTAGGATCTACTTTCTCTTTCTATTAAGGGAAAAAATGATTTTGTCTCATAACTTATAGAAAACCAGACCCGAAGATTGGCCGGGTTTAATTATATATTACACAGGATCAAAAAAACAAAGTGCTCTGTACCTTTGCCACTCTTGCACTAATGTTTTATAATTCTCATTTTTATTACTTCCCGAATAGATTTGAAGAACGTTTTTGGAACTTACCCAAGCTGCTCTCTCATTATCGTTCATTTTTTATACGAAATTTGCTTACCGGAATAGTCAGAATAAAGGGTTCATCGAAAATTCTTACTTTTAACTTTGAATCAGTTAGTACGGGAAACTATTTTCGTGATCATTTTTGACTCATTACTGTGACTAAGAACAGTACTATATTTTGATGTTATCTACAACTTCTTGACTAATTTTTACAATTTTTTGCTAATTTTAGTGTCTTTACGCAATTTCTTTACATTTGGAGTGTGTACGAGCAAAATTGACTTTAGAGGTGAAGCATCAAAACACGTAAGAAAGATATTTGATTAAAAAAAAATTAGGAATCCGGTTGACCCTAAAGGCCATACCTGCAACTTCCCGCTAATTCCATACCTGGGCGCTTAAGATTTCACTGATGACGTTTTTGAGCTCTTCGAGCTCAAAAATACAATTTGTGTGTTATTTTGAGCTCTCCGAGCTCAAAAAGTTAGCTTTTCTATGCTTTTAAGCTCTTCGAGCTCAAAAGTCTGATAGAAGTTAGATAAAATACTATTTTTTGAATTTTCAAACCGCAATAACTTTTGAATTAATCGAGCGATTTTCACGCAGTTAGCGGCATTCGTCGCAGTTTTTAAAGCCCCATAACAAATTTATAAGTTTGAATTGATCGAACATGAAATTTCGGTGAAATTCCGAAAAAACACTTTTTTGGTTTTCTTTCATTCACGATATCTCGCGAACAAATCAACTGACTTTCACGTTCTTAGCGGTGATCGACGCGGATTTTTAGGATCTAATAATTATTCTATTTCATCATAAACAATCCACAAAGAAAAGTCGAAGTTATGTAAGAAAAACACTTTTTTCGGTTTTCTTTCGTTCACGATTCTCTCGAACGAATCGAGCTGATAAGTTTTTGGAATCGATCGGTAAGGCCGTTTGAAAGTTATTCAAACAAAATTCTTCCTCTGTACACCGGACAAAGACGCTCAAGATAGCTTATGTCACATTTCTTGGTCCGGGGCTTGTAAGGCATTCCACACCGCACTTGCCGAAGCTACGAGAGGGCATAAATGACGTTCATACTACAAGAAAACATGAATAGGTGTACGTTGGCGCAGAACTTACTTCGCCAACGAGTCTTTGAAATGAAGATCGACGTTTGCTTCATCTGCGAACAACATCTAAACCTGCAAGATAAAGCATGGTTCACCAACGAAACTGGCGCGGCAGCGATTTGGTTTGTGAACACAAAGAACGTTACCGCCAACAATAGCGGAAGTGGAGCAGGTTTTGTCTGGATTCGAACCCCCACAACCTACTTCATGAGCGTCTATCTCTCGCCTAATGAAGGGATTAGTGTGTTCAACGCAAAATCGGCTGAGTGGAGGGCTGCGTTCTCCGATAACAGAGGTAACGGGCGTATACGGTAGTTAACCCAACCGATCTTTATACGGGCCTTGTCAAGGGTCATAATCGCGCTGGCCTCGTCTATCTCGCAGAAGACTGCCCGATTGCCTTGTAGTGTAGGTTTTGTCAGATTTACCCGTTTGATCTCCAAGCTGTTAGTGAATTCACGTTTAAGTGCTTCACGGACGTCGCTCTCGGTAGAAAATTCATCCAAGTCGAGGATCTCGATCGCCATTTCAAGGAGAAGGCCTCCGTGTTTCGTCTTTTCGAGACTTAATGTCTACTCAAGTCTCGACAGGGTTTACCTTGACCTTGATTGCCTTGAGGAGATTTGCGTACGTTCGCCTATCAGCTGGTCGGACGAGCACAGCCTAAGTTCTTGTCTTCTATCTCCTCGATTTCTTAGACCCATCAATGCTTGGCTGGTTTTGGACTTCAGCAGATTGGGCCGCCGGCTCCTGTTCTACTTCCTTTTTCGTCTTCTGCCGAGTCACTTTGATCCAGATATCGTCCCGGGCTGTCTTTTTTTGTGCTGGCTTGTCGTTCAATGAAGAAGGGTTAGGTGTGGACAGTCACCAGCTGTGTCAGTTGATAAAACGGAATTAACACTCGAGAATTCCAAGGTCTCCGAGACTGAGACTCCTTGGGTACTGGACGAGGATGGTCTCCGAATTTTTCGAAAAGAACCTGCGTGTGCAGAGCGTGAGCTAATTTTACACTCCAGTATTGCTAACCGCTGAAAAAATTACCTCTCTGGCGGGATGAAAAAAGAAATTAAAGATGGACTGCAAGAAAAATATCCGAGGAAAGGTAAATTATCATTTGAAGCACCAATTCTTAACGAAAAAGTGGCCGTTAATTTAAAAGAATCAGCCTTAAAGAGGAATAAATATTTCTGTGCTACTCAAAAGTCGGCTGGATCGGCATTAACAGCTCTAGCCCCAGTTATTCAATCGTTAGTGCCTTCGAAAGCTCCAGGGAGTAAGGAAAATTTGGAGAAGGTCTGGGAGGCTGCGAAGCTGCTGATTGAGATTCTTAGATCTCAGACCGTTGCACGAAGAGCTTGTATTTTACCCACTCTAACCAAACCATATGCCTCGGCATTAGAAAAAAAAACAACTGATGACTACTTATTTGGTATCAACTTGGTAGAGAAGGCTAAGGAAATCAAGGCCATTGGTAAGGTAGGTGAAGAGATGAAGCCTAGCTTACCGAAAAAGCCTCTCGAATTCTTTAAACTTCAAGAGCTCGTCGAGACAAAAAAAGTCGATACCTTAGACGAACGAGAGAGTCTCACCTGTGAGAAAACCACCGGTGAAACAGCAGCCGTCGAAACAAGGAACTTATTTCAAGTCCAACCAGTATCCACACCAGAACCAACGATCTCAAAATCGTTAACTTCGCAGGCTGATGTAAGTATATTTGCAGGTCGTCTGGTGCACTTTGTCAAGGCCTGGAAATCAATCACTGACGATAGCTTTATCATCCAATGCGTTGAAGGGTACGAGATAACCTTTTCATCATCCCCTTAGCAGGACCGTCCACCATGGGCCAGATCTTGGTCAGATCAGAAATCAGCGTGTGTCCAATTAGAGATTAATAGGCTCCTGTCAATAGATGGGATTATAGAAACTGAGGATGATCCAGATCAGTTTCTTTCACCATTCTTTCTAGTTCCGACTTTCAACTAAGATTCATTTTGAATCTAAAAGAACTGAATACTTTCATTGACACGGAGCATTTTAAGCTCGAGAATTTTAGATCCGCATGTAACCTCCTAGAACCTGACATCTTCATGGAGACAATCGATCTTAAAGATGCGTACTTTTTAATTTCCGTTTGGAAATTTCATCGGAAATTTTTGAGGTTCACTTTTAACGGTAAAATTTCCGAATTTGTGTGTTTGCCTTTTGGTCTCTGTACATGCCCATTGGTATTTATTAAACTTTTGAAGCCGGTGATAAATTATCTTCGACTGAAGGGTTTCCTATCGGTCGTGTACTTCGATGATTTTTTGTGCCTAGGTAATTCTATCCAGGAATGTAGCGAGAATTTTAACCAAACGGTTGAAGTCCTTCAGTAGTTATGCCTTTCCCCCGTTCTCTATGATTACTAAAGTAATTAAAAAAATTAAGAGTGACAAAGCTGAAGGTATTTTAGTGGTACTCTATTGACCTACTCAAGTTTGGTTTCCAGCCTTCGAGAAGTTGATCATAGGTGACTGGCTTAAGTTTAAAGCAAATTCTAATCTATTGGTCTCCCCTTGCAGTTCACGCCAACACTCTCTGGCGAAAAAACTTACCTTGGTTGCCGCCAGGTTATCAGCCAGACATTGCTGATTAAAGAAACGCCAAATGAGGCAATTGAAATTTCTTTGGCTTCTTTAGCAAACTCTACACTAAAACAGTGCAACGGTACGCTAAAATCTTGGTGGGAATGGAGTGTTGAGGGTGATGAAGATCCATACGTCGTATCAGCGAAAAAGATTTAAAAATTTTTATCAAATAAGTTTAATAATGGCAGTGGCTATAGTGCGCTAAACTCTGCCATAGCTGCACTGTCATTGATATCTGACGAAGATATCACTATTAATCGTCTAATAAGTCGATTCATAAAGAGATCCTCAAAAATTCGGCCAAATTATTCTAAATATAGTCTAGTCGAGAAGTGAGTTTTCCGCGAAAAATCGATCCGAGTCTCTTAAAAATATGGCGATTGGTGCATTGGATTCAGAATTTCATTCTGAGAAAGAGGAATTTTTTAATTTATCCGGCGTTAAAAATTGCATTTGTTATAAACAAAAAACGAAGAGAGAAAAAGGTAGTCTCCATTTTGTAGTTATAACTTCAAAAATATTAAAAATATTTGAAATTTGAAAAAAGATCCTAAAAGAGGAGAAAATTTCAGTAAAATAAGTCTCGACTCCCGGAGTTGTAGCTCCATTATTTATAATATTAATTTAACGTTGAAAATTGGGCTCCGCGCGGCCGTTTCGGTGCCTAAACGTTGCCGCTAAGCAAAGGATGCAACACAAAATAATTTTTTTATAACATTCAATATTAATTTAAAAATCTGAATTAATTATAGTGTCATCTAGACACTTAAAGGATTATAGCCCCGCCAAAAAAAAATTTTTAGCTTGATTTTTGTTTAAGTTATTCAATTGTTAATTAACTAATTTTTCGTAGACTTGAGTTTTGATAAAATCTCTTATAAAAGTTTAAAAAATGTGTCTATAAATTTTTTGAGGGAATCGTGTAATAATTATAATAAACAAAAGAAAACTGATAAACAAATAAAATTGAAAATATAAAAAAATTATTATTAAATAGTTCGATAATTACTTTATAAAATTGTTCTGAATCATAAAAGCCATAACTTCAATATTTTAATAGATATAGTCATTTAAAGGATTGAAGTAATGCATTTTTTATAAACAAATGTTTATAAAAATTGAACCATAATAGATATCAAGCATATGA
>JZSA01003821.1:0-11196 GCA_000956155.1 Cotesia vestalis | reverse complement strand
AAAAGAAAACTGATAAACAAATGGAATTAAAAATATAAAAAAATTATTATTAAATAGTCCGATAATTACTTTATAAAATTGTTCTGGATCATTAAAGCCATAACTTCAATATTTTAAAAGATATAGTCATTTAAAGGATTGAAGTAATGCATTTTTTATAAACAAATGTTTATAAAAATTGAACCATAATAGATATCAAGCATATGAAAATTAAACTTTTAATCCAGGCGTTATGAAAAATACTTTTTTATCATATCTGCATGGAAAGTTTAAGCTTTCTGTCCTGTTTTGGAGGCAGAAAGTGCGACTTTTATCTTATGGAATAACATTTACCTTACAGAATTACTTCGAAATTTTCTACTTTGATCAATTCAAACATGAAAAATCTTTATGAGGCTGAAAAAACTGCATTGAATGCTGCCAACCGCGTAAAAATCGGTTGATTCATTCGAAAGTTATTGCGATTTGAAAATTAAAAAAAATAGTGTTTATTAAACTTCTATCATACTTTTGAGCTTGAAAAGCTCACAAGCATAGAAAAGCTATCTCTTTGAGCTCAAAAAACTTAAAATAACACATAAATTGAATTTTTGAGCTCGAAGAGCCCAAAAACATTATAAGTGCAACTTTAAGCGTCTAGGTATGGAATTAGCGGGAAGTTACAAGAATGGCCTTCAGGGTCAACCGTTTTCCCAATTTTTTTTTTTATAAAATCAAAACGCGAGGGTTACATGACTTTCGATAACCCGACAAAATACCCCGGACTAAATATCACTGCAACCAAATATCAATAAACGAAATATCACAAGGATTAGTTATCAAACGATCATCATCTGAAAAATTATCTTGAAAATATTAATGTTTATATATTTAAATATTTTGGCGCAGTGATATTTAGTCTCGAGGATATTTTATCGGGGTATCCATAAACTTGATACCAAATGCGAGTGCATATTTTGATTTTTTTGAAAATTTTTTACCATAAACTACTGTACTGCACGACATAAATCTGTAATTGTATTAAGTTATAAGCAAAACCCGAATAATAATAATCATTTTCTTTTTAATTCAAAATAATTTTTTGCCATAAATAAATAAAATATTTGGCTCAAAATATTGAAATAATTTGAATCGAGATTAATTTTTTCAACAAAAACAAAGAAAAAGTTGACTCAGGAATTATTGATACTTTGAGGAAGACTTTTTTGAATAAAACAAAGATTAAATTTTTTTAATTGAGAAACCGAGTGATTTTAAGTTAAACGTACAGAATTGAAGACAAAAATTTCTATATATTTTCTATGTACACAACAACAAAATGTAAAAATCAATCTGATTCCATTTCATTACTTTCTCCGAAATTGTAAACTTCACGCCTTCCATTATTGATTCCTGACTTTATGTTGAACATAGTATACCCCTTGGAATCAATAAATATAATACAGTCTTTAGTGAACCCCGAAGAGTGAGTTCCAAGTCTAGTTGACGCATCTGTTTCGCGCAGTTCATTAATAATCTCATTCATTATTAACTTTCCACCTGGAATACGTAGAAAATGGCCCTTTGATTTCGCAATTACCTAATTTGCATAACTAGATTAGCAATTATTATAACGACGCACCAATTTTCACAATTATCTGCTGAACGAACAAGAATTGAAGTCAACCCAGTAGACACTCTGGCGTCTCACTTTTACCATGAAGATCCTAAAAACGAGTTTTATTCTTTTGAGTCTCGCGGGAGTTTGGAAACCGCGAGGATGGCGAGGAATCAAAGCTTTAATCTACTACTTCTACCAGTTTACCGTGGTGATATCCGATCATATGTTCATAATCTCCAGTATTCTTGACCTGGAGTTCAAAAACGTCGATCCAAGCGAGCTGTTTGACAATTTATCACTTCTTCTGGCCATGACAAACGCAAGGCAGAAAATGTCCTGCGTGATCATTGGTCGCGGTGCAATAAAATATATTATTGACACACTGGAGAAAAGTCCTTTCAAAACTCGCAACAACAAAGAGGAAGTCATCGCCATGAAATTCGACGGTTTAATAAGGTTATATTTTAATAAAAATTTTGCTATTATTTTAAAACACATAGATATGAGAATTTAATTTTGTTGTATATATGATTATATTTCATTACGATAAAGTCTCAATAACTTTTTTGTAATTTTAACCGCAGAAATATGACTTTAGAGTAATGTTTGCCGGTTCCAAAGTATACCCATTTATGACAAACAACCCTTCGAATATTTGTTAGGCACTAGTTAGGCTTAAGTATCTACAAACCTCTCTATTGGTGATCATCAAACTAGTATAAAATTTCAAATTTTGGCATTATCTTAATGATGAACATCAATATTATAATATTTACAATATAAAATAGTAATAGTTACCATCATCGATGGAAAAAAAATAGTAACTATTACCAACAATAGATGATATTCATTACCATCTTAGATCGGAAATACTATTAGCATTCGATTTTATTTTTCACCTTACATTAATGCTAAAAAATATTATCTTACAAGTTTTATCGTTGGATTCGAAGTTATGTTTACATCTCATACACTTATCAGATCTTGATTTGCTTGTCCGTGTCACAACTTAATTGTTCCTGAAACGGATACATTATAACTTTAAGCCCGTATCACAAATTCAAGAGTACCAAACACCTTCTCTTCACACATATATATTGAAAATACCTATTTCATCCGTTAAAATTGGAGAGACTACACTGTACAGGGGCCTGCATTAATGGAGGATTTTTTAATGGACTCATGTATCACAACAATGATAACTCTTTAGAAGACTTAGAAAAGGGTTTTATTAAAAAATAATAATTGCTAAAAAATAATACTCATCAATGACATTTTGTTAGTTAACTATTATGCCAGAGATCTGTCATTTTTTTCTATGATTTTCTTCTATTGCTCATTGATAGTTAACTATTACTATTTTAAATGAAGTTTAAACCTTCAAAAAAATTAAATAGTTTTCAAACCCTCTTAATCATTTAACTTCATCAAAGATGTATATATGTAATATTTGAAGATGATAATTTTTTTACAGGAACATATTTGTATCCTACACGCTGACAACTATCGGAGGAATATGGCTGTATTCAGCATCCCGTTCTGGTGTATTAGATCCACCACATACTCTTCCATACAAAGGATGGTTTCCGTATAACTACTCAAACCCCATAGTCTACTGGTTAACAGCAGCCTTTCAATTGTATGCGATAAACACCGCTAATGTGGTAGACTTGGTGCTGGATCTCCTGATATCCGCAATATTATGCAGTATGTGCGCACAAGTTCACATCTTGAAATATAGGTTTAAAGTCATGCTCGAAGAGCTAAAAGGTATTACCAATGATACCGACTGTTCTGATATTGCAACCACAGAACGGTTAATGATTGCTGATTGGGTCGAGTACCACATAGACCTCATTAAGTATATACTTTAAGAATAAAAAACAATAATTATAAATCACTTTATTGAAAAATAATGATAATTTCTTTCAGCTTGATTAAATATATGAACAACGTATTTTCGAACGTTATATTTCTGCAGTATACCGTGAGTTCTGTTATTCTCTGTACCTTGGCGTTTTTAATGTCTCATACAGACGCGATGACTATGACCTTCGCTGGATACTTTGGATTCTTAATAACTATTTATTTTCAAGTGTTCCAACAGTGTTACTGCGCTCATACTCTGACTTCTGAGGCAAGTATATAATAAAATATTGACAAAAGAATAAAAAAGATCACTAGGTACCCTCAACCACAAAACTTATGACATATTTCAGTCTGCTGATATAACTACGGGGATTTATGACGCAGATTGGCCTAGTTTGAGCAACAATATTCGGAGATCGGTGGTTATTATAATGTGCAAAAGTTACAGGCCTATTTTGATAACCAGCAGTTTTTTTATTATTCTGTCTTTGGAATCTTTTACTAAGGTAATATTTTCATTAAAAAATAATCATTTATACATCTAATTTTTTTAATTAATAAACTTATTTACAGATTATTAAACTGGCGTATACTATTTATAATGTATTATCATAATAAGTAGAGTGCAAGATATTGATAAATAAATTATTTTCTTACCAGCAACATCAACTGTCTTCATTTCTTCCTATCGTGAAGTAAAGATATACAATTTTGTATAAGCTGACAATAATAATAATAAGAAAAATGATAACTCCCATTAATTACATCAACCCTTTAACGGTTCTGGGCGTTTCCCCCACTCTTGGTGGAATGCCCCCTTCTACATTTACTTTTCACGCTCCCTACTCTGGTGTCACGCGGGTCACTTAGGGCCATTTCACCGTTAAAGGAATAATGTAACATAACGTAATTTATCTGTATTGCTTCGTAATAACGAAGACAATCTAAAATGATACTTGTATGAAATACAAATATCTATACTAATAAATGGAGAGCTGGTTTTTTTATCCGTTTATACTGCAAAAACTACTGAACCGATCGGAATAATACTTATACCATAAGATGCAGCGCATTACGGAGAAGGTTTGAGTATATGATAATTTGGTGATTACTTATCCGGAACCTATGTTTTTTTGACTTAAAAATAATGAATTTTCACGGTAATTCAATTTATTCTATTCGGTTGTCATTTGTTAAAAATAAATTTTTTAATTCCATTGGTTACATTTATATATTAGGCGGATTTCTAAACTTATGAGACCAGCAATTTCTTTAACTGTAACTTTCAATGCTCATTACAAATTTTTTTTTTTTTTCACATTAATTATTCACAATTATTCACATAGCGGGCGAGTAACAGCTAGTATATTATATAATAAACAGTAAAAATTTATCTTTAAATATTGTCAATAAATATCTGATTTAAGTATGAAATAGTGGTTATAAGTATCACGCTATAATGTGGTTCTAGACATGAATCTTTTAAAAACATTCTGAGTACACAATACTTATTTCAAGTATTGGAATTTTAACCAATTGTCTTATTTTTTAGGTATAATACTCACATTAGAAAAAATTTTTTTCTGACCTTCACGAGGTACATCATTCATACATCATTCATAAAAATAATATAACATCTAATGATGTTGTGATTAACATAAATCGAAATCAAATTAAAATTTTAACTACTTTACGGTACATCGTCTCATTTTGATTATTTAAAAGTATTTCAAATCTAGTATTGAATAAGTCGATAAAAAGAAAATTACATACTATTTGTGTAATATACCTAATAAACAGTCGATTAAATATAAGTAATATGTATAAATGACAGTATAATTAACTGATGTCAAGCATGACATCAAGTCATGTGAATTTTAATCAACGTCTAGTTAACGACAAATATATTCAACGCATAATTCACCAACTTTAAAAAATTTAAGGAATCTTTTTTTTTTCTTTTAGTTTGTTCTTCAATATTTATTCAAAATTTTTTCATGTAATACAAAATTTGCGAAATTTCTATGTACAAATAGTGCGTTAAACCTTTTAATTTTCTAATCGATAACACAAATTAACTTCAATTAACCATTAAAAATCAACTTTAATACAATCAATTTTATATAAGCAACTGAAAATATCGTCATGTCATTATAATAATGGAATGAGTCATTAAATTATTTTTACTTCATTAAGAATTCGATTTTAAATTACACCTATTATGTGTCATTTATCACGTTTTCCAGCTCTTGGAGCTCATGTCTAGTTTGCATTCAGTAAAAACACAAGAATTGAACAATTGTTATTTTAAAAACAATTATTTTTCTGCCCTCCGGCCGGAAAGTGGCAACTTCCTGGCCGCTGCGCTAAACGAAGTTTCCACATTCCGGCTACGTCGAGCAGAAAAATAGTATACACACCTCGGCCAGTAAAAAGTAAAGCCTCAGACCACATGTTTGTCAACCTCGGCTTCGCCTCGGCCAACAATTACATATGATCTGAGACTTTTCTTATTTTACTGGCCTAGGTATGTAATATACTATTAAAAAATCACTTTTGTATTTTTCTTCAAAATTAAATAATTCACGAAAAAATCAACCGACTTTTATGAACTTTAAGGTGTTTTACGCAGTTTTTTAAACACTAATAGTTAATGTAAATTACACCAAAAAACGATCGAAGAATAAATTTCGAAATTCTAATGCTTTGAGATCCTTGTAGTTATGTAATTAAAGTTGAGAGGATGTAGGATCTTAATAAAAACGCTAAGAAACTTTGTTATTTAGCGACGTTTCGTGCACTTTATTTGCACTTCCTCACGCTATCATAATATTCATCTTAGCACCGTCAACTTAATATTACATCTCTTGTCACATTCCATACTGTGTCGATCACGATAATTGGTCACGCTTTAATAAATTGAAATGAGCTCATAATTAGCTAACAACAAAAATAAATAATTCTGTTGACAACTCCAATAGTCTCATGTCCGCCATCTGGAAGATGTATATTATGATATCCTGAGAAAGTGCAAATAAAGTGCACGAAACGTCGCTAAATAATAAAGTTTCATAGCGTTTTTATTATAATCCTATCCTTTTTTTTTTTTAATTATCTTTTTCATAAACACTTTTTTTTCATTATTACCAACGATACACTGATAGAAGGATTTGTTTGTAGTTAAAAAGATTTGTTAATATTTAACAAATCATTTATTAGAAGCCATTTGACAGTCCTTAACAAATATTTCTTAGTATTTAAAAAGATTTAGTAATATTTAATAAATGAATATCAGATTTATTAAATACAAACAAATCATTTTAAAAACTAAGAAATATTTAATTAATAAAAAAAAATGGTCTCTAATAAATGATTTGTTAACTATTAACAAATATTTTTTTAAAACAAATAAATCCTTCTATCAGTGTAACATTTTAACGGATCAACCGATTTTGGAGCGGTTCGCAGCAACTGACGTGATTTTTTGTACTTAAGAGCTGATTAGATTTTTAAATTGATCGTTACACCTGTTTTAAAGTTATTTAAAAAAAAAAATTATTTTGAAAATTTCATTTTTAAGAATCCTCAAAATCTACCAGTCCGAATCAATTCAAATGGTATCAAAAATTAAAGTTTAGTGAAACACTTTCGAACACCGCCAAGATCGTTCGAATCGGTCAAGCCAGTTAAGTCGGTCAAATCATAAGAAGTTTACACACACTTACTTACATACATACAAACATAGTAACATCCTCGTAGGAATAATCAGAGCTGCTTCCTAGGACCTCAAAACGTCGATCTGATAAAAATTCGATTTTCGAGAATTGGGTTGAAACTAATAACTTTCCGATTTTTTGAAAATCATTACAAAAATAGCACACTTAAATAGGAATTATTATAATTTACACAGAAAATATGTGAAAGTAAATTAGAATATTGTTTATAAAATCATTAAAATTTACTATTGTTTTTACAGAATGAAAATAGATCCACATTATGAAAAGAAAAAAAAATATGAGAAGTTATTTGAATCCCATCTTCAGATGCGTCTCAGAAAAAAAAATTTTTTTACGTAGAATTTCATATATTTTTTTTTTAAATAAAATCAAAGGGGTCCCATGAAAAAAAATTAATTTTTTTTTTTGCTAAAAACGGCCAAACAGACACGTAATAATTTTTTCAAAAAGTATATTAAAAAACAAAAAACAATGACCTACAGCAGAATCAAAATATCTTTATTATGATAGAAGATATGAACATTTTAAGAATATTTCCTCAATAATGAATAACTTCGGTACGTGTTGAGGTTAAGATCTAAAAATTTACATGGAAACTTTGTTTTGCACCAATAATAACATATAAATAAATAAAACAAATAAAGAGAGTCACCGACAAAATGACAGAATGAACCTTATCCATTAGTTAATATTATTTACTTCAAGTTTGTAACAATTAAAATTTCTTTCATGCCATTTTAGAATTGTTTTAAATACATTTTAATTGAAAGCTCTTTTATTTCCAGTAAAAAAGCCAAATAGTGCTAGAATTCATATATATATATATATATATATATATATATATATATATATATATATATATATATATATATATATATATATATATATATATATATATATCTATTAATGAATATTTATCTCAACTTCAATGCTTGCCAGATTCAGCAAAGTTGTGTGGAGTTTATTTTTAATAAAGATGAAAACATTTTCTAAGATTTTTAGTGGGAGTTAAGTCATACATAATGTCTTCGCTTGTTTGATTGTAATCGTGACCACGTGGTTTGAGTTAGTAGTTAATTAACTAGTCTGTGGATATGAACATAAGTCAGTTATATCTAGCGAACAGTTAGTTGATCAGAAGTTGAAGTAGACGCACTAAGAATAAAAAAAATTCATACTAAAAATATTAAAGATAAATTGTGCTATTGGTTCAATAATTATTATTACAGATAGATGTCTAGATAATCATTGTCGTGATTACAGTATTAAAAATTTATTAGAACAATAGGTATTTATGTATTGTTTGAGCTAATATCAGTAATATGTCTAACATATAATAACTTAACAAGTGGATTAATTATTTTGATTAGATCTAACTTACTAACATAAAACATGGTTTGGTCTCGTCCACCGGGTGATCCAAGAGTTTGGTCCACTGTTGAAGCTGTCAAGCCGGATGGACAAAAAGCGAAATTCATAATTCAAGAAATACCTCCGGACAGATATGCAGAAGCTCTAGATCATTTGTGCACTGTTTTCATTTCAAGCGAACCGGCATGTCGAAGTATCAGTAAGTACATTAATTTATAAATTATTTTTTGAAAAAACGATTCTTTAAAACTAAAGTTTGTCTTCTAAAAAATAGACAATTGACAATACAAATTTCAAGGCCTGGTTTCATGATTGTTGAATTAAGGTTATTTTATCAAGTTTTCTTATGATAGAAAGAAAATTATACTGATGGAAATGAAATGATTTATAAATTCAACATAAATTAAATTCAGTTAGGAGTAAAAATAATCAAAAAGGAGAGTGTTATGAATGTACATATGCCATGAATTGATGACTATATATTTGATAAACTATTTTTAAAAATGAATAAATTGTTTTTTGCAGAATTGATTGATGATGCAGAATCAGTAGCTGAAATACGTGCTTTTTGGGCTTCAGCTCTCAATCAAGGAATTTCTATCGGTGCATATGAAGCAGATGACAACAATCAAATATCTAAATTTGCCGGAATGAATGTATTAGTAATGGGTCATAAAGATGAAGATAAGACGATTAAACCTATTAAGGCAAGTCTTTTTTTATTTTGTCATAATACTAATGCTGAAGAAAAAAGTTTTTTTTTAAAAGAGTTTGCAATCGATTCCTTTTATAATTTGTTCAAGGATATGAGTAAAGAAATGAAATCGTATTCATTTGTTCGATTATTTTAACATTGAATAAACTAGATTTGTAAATTGTATGTAAAAAAAAAAACTAATTATCCTTTAAATTAAAATACGTGATAGTCTTGAAGTTAGTCAAACCCGGGAAAGAATGATCAGGACTGATCAGACCTGTTCATATCTGATCAGGCCTGGAATTAGACCTGATCAGGCCTGTTCATGTATGATCAAGCCTGAAATTATATCTGATCAGACCTGTTCATGTCTGCTCATGTCTGTCCATGTCTGTTCATTTATGAAGCGTTAAATACACTCAGGCCTGATCTAATTTTTGAGCACTTAAATTTAAAAATTTTACAAATGAATCGATAAGAGTTAGACATTATTTAATAAAATGAAAACAGAAGCAGAAAACCAGACAATTTAGAGACGCATTTGTTAAAAATAAAGACTATGATTTCATAAATTCAATCGAATATTTATTTATTTTTATTATTTAAAATCTCTACATGTGATTCGTCATGAAGTAAACAAATAGGTTAGGTTAGGATGTCTTGTTAAAAAATCTTAATACTATTTATTAAAAGATTTTACTGTGAAAATATATTTGAATATATTATTATTAATTGCTGAATACTAATTTTTTTTTTTGAGATTATTTCTTTTAATGACTTAATATTCGTATTAATGACATCAAACGAAAGCGATGCTCGTAGTTATTTTAATAAAAACATATTAGTATTTAAGAAAATTTTATTAAATACTAATATAATTTTATTTATATGAAATATAATTTTATTAACATTAACTAAATTTTTTTTTCAAGTCCATAAATAAACTGTTTTATTAATATTAAATAAAATTGTCTCTCAGTGTAGAACCATATGTTAATGGAGCGAAAGAAATACATAGCCGTCCCTAATAAATCACTCTAATATATAATTAATTATTAATAATTAAAAAATTAGGTCTAGAACTCAGTTAACTATAAGGATAAATCTTGTATAAAATTTGAATTACTAAAAGTAGCTTGAAAGATATTCCTAAGTCAAGATGAGTCATTGGGTCAAGAGGTAAAGTGTCAGTTTGAAGAGCGCGAGGTCCACGGTTCGAATCCCCGTCGGCACCGGATTTTTTTTTTATGGACCTGATCGAGTCAGACATGAACAGATCTGATCAGACCTGAACATGCCTGTCCAGGCCTGATCAGGCATGGTCATTTTTCATGTCTGATCAGGCCTGAAGACTCATGCCTGATCATTTTTTCCCGGGAAGGTCGAAACTCGCAAAAAACGGGCCACGATTTATTATTGGTTAAAATTTAGGCTCGCGCGTAGCGCGCTATTCAAATTTCTAGTAGTATTCAGAAAATGAAAGGTTTGTCAGAAACTATAATAACTTCTCTATCATGGTTTTTTGACGAAATTTTTTTCCATCCTTTGCATAAACGCAGCTATTTTGACGTCGGTTAAACAATCGCGGCATTTTTTAAATCATTTTACAAATTTAATCATAAATGATTTTACCTTTATCTGAAAGTTGTTACAAAAATTTTTTAAGCTCATAAGAAAAGTCTAATTGTTACTACTTGTAAAATAATTTTTTAACTTCTCACTAAGAAAATTGAAAATTTTCAAAAGTTAGGAAGTTATTGGTTTCGTCCCGTTTTTCGAAAATCGAGTTTTTAACGGATGTTGAAGTTTTGAGGTCCTGGTGAGCTTTCCCGAATGTTTCCGCGATGATGTCCGTATGTCTGTATATATATATATATATATATATATATATATATATATATATATATATATATATATATATA
>JZSA01003820.1:0-110923 GCA_000956155.1 Cotesia vestalis | reverse complement strand
TATATATATATATATATATATATATATATATATATATATATATATATATATATATATATATATATATATATATCCAAACTTTTTTACCCTTTTCTATTAAAACTTTATGAAATACTGTGTTACGTTCTAGCAAATTTTATATCTATTTAAAATTTTATAAATTAATATTTTAATTAATTAATCATCGGTTGAGATATTCCGTAACGGAAATATCTCGAGATAAGAGATTTCTCGAACGTCAACGCATCCCAGTAGACTTAACTAAACAGTCTACGTTGTGAGATTTGGACTGCGTTGATGTTCTCATTGGGTAACCTGCGATGCAGCGTTGCTAAAAATCAACATAAAAACCTATTGTAAAATTATTATCCATGCATTCTGTCTTCAGACTTCTTCTGGAGCAGTCAGCCCGAGGACAGCAGAGGAGCAATCTCCGCTGGTCCGAGGCTGAACCTACTTATTCTTTATTAATAAACCTTATTAATTTTCAATCGATTAATATGGAATTTTATGTAATCCTTAATCCGGGGTTGAGTGCGCTTATCAGTATTCCACCCTGGTTCATATACCTGTAGCGCTAGCCAGCGTTCAGGTATCCTATCCAATAAATATCATAACTATTACCCCCAGGGTGCGAGCGCTTATCAGCAGTTCGACCCTGGTGAAATTACCTGGAGCGCTAGCCAGCATTCAAGCTCTCTATCCATCACCTACCTGAAGCCAGATAAATTTAAAGTATTATTTAAAACTTATAAATTTAATTTTAAAAAGCTACTTCGCGGAGAAACCAGTGACGTAACCCACCTGGAGTCTATCGGCTTCCTAATGAGGACAAAATCTGAAGATAATTAATAAAAAACATTTTATTATTAACTGCGAAAAAACTTTGGATTTTCCCAGAACGTAATAACTGAAAATAATACAAAGAGATTTAAAAACTTTTAAAAACGGTTAACCCTAAAGGCCATCTCTTCAACTTCCCGCTAAGTTCAGTTATTATGCGCTTGCAATTTTGCCGCTTTTGCGATGTTTTTGAGCTCTTTGAGTTCAAAAATTTATTGTCATATTTTGAGCTCTCCAAGCTCAAAAATGAGCTGTTTGATACTTTTGAACTCTTTGAGCTCAAAAGTCTAATGAAAGTTTGATGAAAAACGATTTTTTTCATTTTCAAACTGTTGTAACTGTTAATTTAGTAAACCGATTTTCACGCGGTTTGCAGCAATCGATGCAGTTTTTCAAGTACTATAAACAATATCTTAACATCAATTGATCAGATGTAAAATGTTAGAGTTTTTTGTAAAAAAATTCAATTTTTTCGATTTTTTCTATTTCTTTCGTTCACGATATCTCCCGAACCAATGAACCGATTTTGACGTGGTTGGCGGTGGTCGTCGTCGTTTTTGAAGGTTGAGAGCTGATTAATTTTTGGAATCGATCGGTAAAGCTGTTTAAAAGTTATTCCAAAAAAACCACTTTTGAAAAAATTTTTTTTTTGCAGTTTTTTTGAGATTTCTTGAATCTACCTGTTCGAATCGGTTTGAATTTTTAGGAAATCTAAGTTTGATGGAACCTAATCGGATGCCACCAACCGCGTTTCGATCGGTCAAGCCGTTCAAAAGTTATAAGAGGGTCACATACTTACACACTTACACACATACACACATACACACTAGTTGTGATATAGATTATTTTTTTTTTAACGTTATCAATGAATTATAATATTTTGAATTAAAAATACTTTCTTTTTCAAAAATATCTTCGTTTTTTTAGTGTATTGTTATAAGAAAATGGGTATTTTCAATTGAAAACTAAAATATTTTGTCCAGAATTGCATGTCTGGAGCTGAAAAGCTCATTACCTTCATGAAAAACCTTACTGCAGAAGTGGACTTCTCTAAAAGATGGGGTGTCGATTACTATCTGAGTGCTGCTGGGTTAGATGTAGATACTAACTATCGTCGTCTCGGATTAGGGACTCATCTGTTATTAGCGAGGTAATAAAACTATCTTATGTTTTACTAATTTTGCTCTGTATTTATGATATTTGGTGTGTTTTAGAGATAAGATAGCTCAAGCATACAACATCTCAGTTACTTTCACATTTTTCTCTTCGCCAGCCTCACAAAAAACTGCAGAGAAAGCTGGTTTGAAAGCCTTTTTTGAAAAACGTTGGAACAACATTGTTGATGACAAAGGAAATATTGTTTTTCCAGGACTTGGAGATACTTATTGCAAAGTGATGGAAAAGAAATTCAAGTAAATTCTAATAAAATTAATGATTTCTTGTTTTGGCCTTCTAATTTTGCACAACTTAAATTAAACTTTGGCAATGATGATTGTTATTTTTGTTGTTATTAATATTATCCTTATCAGTCCATAGCTTTAAAACGAATACCCAATGAACACATGACTTTAATATGACGTCATTTATAAGTCATAGGAATATCACATTATTTAAAGTAAATTTGACGTAAAATTGACCTATCTTGTGATCCAATTATGATGTAAAAATATATGATATAATTTTGACATCATACTGATGTAAGTTTATTACTTCTATATGATATCATGGAAATGACTTAGATATTACGTACAACTGACATAATGTATAGACTACAATATTACGTAACATTAATGCTATCATTGTATGTCATAACGACGTAAGTTTAACATCATGCGTTTACTTCAGTGACAAGTCACGGTTGTACGTAATCTTGACGTAACTTTAACATCAAGCGTTTACATCAGCGACAAGTCACGGTTGTACGTAATCTTGACGTAACTTTAACATCAAGCGTTTACATCAGCGACAAGTCACGGTTGTACGTAATCTTGACGTAAGATTAATATCATGCGTTTACATCAGTGACAAGTCACGGTTGTACGTAATCTTGACGTAAGATTAATATCATTTGTTTACATCAGTGAGTAGAATTGCGGAAATAGGAATTATAATTGAAAAATAATTTTCAGAAAATAGTCTTACCTTCCAACCTGAAGTAACGAGTCCAGCGTTTCTTTTAGCTAACACGCATTTCATCCTAATGAAGAATGCTCGTTCTATTTCAATGTTTCCATGAGCATTAGGTAATAGAAACGATCGATTTAATATAGGAGGTGGTGAATTCAATACATCATGCATCTCATTATGATCAACTGGATGAATATACTCGTAAATACTGTTGCCGGTTAATTCAACTTGTGAAAGACCCAAATGTACACTTGCAGTCTCACTAATATACATTATTTTTCCATCAGGTGCTACTACGAATATGAATCCATCGAGAGTCTAAAATCGTAAAAGCAAAATATTAAAATTTATTCATCATAAAAGTAAAAAAAAAAATTTCATTATAAAATGAAGTCAACAGGAACTTATCGAATTAGTTCATATACAGAATTCATAATTTACAGTATATCGGAGAGCACTTTATTACTGAAAAACTTTTTTGCAGTTTCTTTTACGCAACTGTTTTTATTATTGGGTCATTCCATGTCGAATCGACAAATAGTTGGAATCGACCATTTTCGATTTGGAGAGATTTTGGTCAGAAGTTTTTTTTTATCATATAACGAAGTTCTGCCAAAGAAAAAAAAATAAAAAAAATTTTTTTTAAAAGATATGCAAATTCAAAATTTTACAATTTTTCCAGTTTTTTAATTTTGTTTTTATAATATCAAACGCTATTAAAGAAATGGTCTTTTAATTGTTTGAAAGAGTACACTTAGGGCTTCTGAAAAAAAAAATGTTTTGGAAAAAAATTTTGAAAAATGCCAAATTTTGAATTTTTGAAAATCGTTAAAAATGAAGTTCGCACGTAAAATTTGGCTCAGTTTTTTGTATTAAATACCTTTTTTTACTGTGTATTTCATTCACAAAAATATTTCAATTTCTATTCTATTGTGGTGTTTTTAAGCCTCCCACTTGAAAAATTGTCAAATTTTAAAAAAATAGGTAAGATATTGGTTTTCGCCCGATTTCTTAAAATTAAGTCTTCCTCAGCGCTCATTATTTTAAGATTAAAGAAAGCTATTTTGAATATTTTTAGTAGGAAGTTCGCATGCGTGTGCGTGTGTCAAAATTTAACTTTTTTTTTTTTTCCACATATCTTTAGAACGAATCGGCCGATTGAAACACGCAATGCAGCTGTCAGAGGGATTATTGAAGTCAATCAGTAAATCTTTTTCAAAACGATTCGATAAAGTTTTTTATTTATTTTTTCTGTGAAGAAATCAAGATTTTTTAATCGACATATTTTTTGTCTATTGTATCCATTTTTCTGCTCGAAAATTTTCTTGGGTGAGTAGCTCTTGAAGATAACAGTGCTAGACTATGTCAAGGTTGATTGTATACTGACGTAAGCTTTTTTTCAAAATTTTATTTTTGACATTTTTTCAAATCTATACATTTAAGTACTCTTAATTAATTCCCAAAGTTTAATATATAAGTAAAACTTAAGTTGAGGCCTTTCAAATGTCCCAAACTTGATTTCAATGGGACTATTCATTCAAAATTAGTTCAAGAGTATCCAACACACACGCGTACGCGTTATATACTTCTCTATGACAAGAAAAATAAATCGCTACCCGAGACTTCAAATTGTCGACACCTGGTGAAAACTTTTGCTTAGAAATCGGACTGAGAATAATTATTTTTCTAACTCTTGATAATATATATGATTACCTCAGTGGAAAGTGAAGAATTGATAAACAAAAAGATCAATTTTCATTTTTTTGTGTTCATCATAAAGATTTGAAATAAATCATGTGAAGGTTCTTAGTAAATTATTTCAGCGCATAAAAATTTTAGCCGATTTGACAGGGTCGAGGAATGAAATGGTTAACGTTGTATGGAATGCCCTATTCATATATGTATGCAAAAAAATTGTTTCTCACAATTTAATTAAGTATATTACATTACCTGCAATAAGTAAGAACCTAATTCTTTAATTACTCCATCACGTGAGTCATTCATAGTAGGAGAAGCTCCCCATTCATTGCCTAAACCTGTAAAAAAAAAAATATTACTAACATGTTCTTGTATGATAATATATCATTTTGAGTACTTGTTAATACTTTAAGTTAGAATAAATTCAAGGTGGTCACCAGTGATATAGTTTTGGTTTCTACGAATTTTCATAGCAAACCGAATTGTTCTGAGCATTTGTCAAAGAGGCGTTAAATTAAGTCTGCAATAAAAGAGAAAGCAGGAGACGAATTGACGATGCGTATAAGTAAAGAGTTGAAAGAATAAAAATAAAGAAAAATTAGCCGTAAAAAAGAATAGAAGACTTCTTAAGGTGAGAAAGAAAGAATGTGAAGGATAGAAAAAGAAAAAGAAAATAAAAACAAATGAGTGAGTAACATAACAACGTCCAATTTTCTCGTGCGAGAATACAGACGCGTCGTTGATGTATTCTAGAGGGATGCGACCACTTGAAATTCAATTGAGCAAAGGCTCAAGAAGAACGACAACTACGAGGGAATTGAAAGACCAGCTATTGTAATATAACAACAACCCTCATGCTTTGCTTACAAAGCGTGGGGGCTAACAATACATCAAGTGCGCAATCACAACCATCTCATCCGATACTATTTGCCCTTTACCAAAGTGTCATGTATCTGATTGTCGTTAAAAAAAATAAAAAAAAAAACTTAAAAACGTCAATCAATAGGTTCTTTGTGACTATTTTGATAGATTAAACAAATCTAATAAAAATATGACAATTATTTTTATTATAAAACGCAACTAACCATTTGGAAACACTGCTCTCATCTTCAAGTAACTTGTTGTTAATCGAATTACACTTGCTTTATCCAACTGTGAAGTCGTCGCTGCTGGAAGTGGTAATAATTTAGCAAGTTCTTGAAATTCTGTATTCTCTTTTTCTCGGCGCGACCTTGCCGCATTTTTACTTTTTTCTTTCATTATGCAGAAATAACTTTATCTTTTTTGGAACAGATCGAGTTTTTTTCGTTATTGTTCTTGATAGTGTTTTGAATATTTTATTATTCTGGAGTTGATCATTTGTATTCTGGTGGTTTTGTCTTGATGTATTGATTTAATTGGTTTCCATAAATATACTTAAAAATCGAAAAATTAACGATGAAGAAATCATCTGAAAAATATAAAGATAAAGATAAAAAATAAAAAGTTGAATAAATTGTTCCTTATCAAATTAATTACGTTTGAACTTAATAGTCTAGTCAACAAGTGCTTTTTAGGTCAAAATTTTTTCGCATACTCCGAAAATTATGACCCAGTGAACACATGACTTTAATATGACGTCATTTATAAGTCATAGGAATGTCACATTATTTTACGTTAATTTGACGTAAAATTGACCTATCTTGTGATCCAATTATGATGTAAAAATATATGATATAATTTTGACATCATACTGATGTAAGTTTATTACTTCTATATGATATCATGGAAATGACTTAGATATTACGTACAACTGACATAATGTATAGACTACAATATTACGTAACATTAATGCTATCATTGTATGTCATAACGACGTAAGTTTAACATCATTAAGTTGTAAAGTTCTCTGTGTCCGCTCTTACACGAAAATTTTTGAAAGTGTAAGATTCAATCAATTTTTATGAAAATTTATAAATTGCCTATTCATGACCGCAAGTTTCACTAGCGAGCCTATTATAAGAGTTTTTACAAAGTTTTTTAGAATTTTATAAAATTTCATGATTTTTAATAAAATTTTATGAAATTGTATAAATCACTAGACTTGAATTTTATATAATTCCAGCTCTTAAAATCCATTTAATCTTAGAATAAATTATGAAATAAACATTTTTCGTCATGTAAGGGTTAACAGATCAGTTAGTTACTACGGTACATGAACCGATACTTGGACAAGTGAGCAGCGTTCCAGCTTCGACACGTGAGGACTCGAGTTCGAGCCCAACATACCTCAAGATTTTTTTCATCAAGTATTTACACACAACTAGTGTTTCAAAATTTGTAATAAGTCCACAACACTATAACTGATTTCAAAATTCCAACTTTTTTATTTTTGAGAATTTTTTTTTTTAAACATTTTTTCGGAGGTAAAATTTTTACATCACTTTTACGTCATTATGACATCATTATAATGATATAGACATCACAAGTACGTCATATTGACATCATAAATGTCATTGAGACATAATACTGACGTCATGACTACGTCATATATTTTACGTAAAAGTTTTACGTCAGGAGGTATGAAATACTGAGTCATATATGACTCATATGTGACTTACATCTTACGTAAATCATGACATAACATGATGTCATCCTGACGTAAATTTTACGTAAATGTGTTTACTGGGATATTATTTGGATTTATCAATTTTTAGTAAATGAGCAATGTTTTCTTCTTCTTGAGGTGTAAATTTTTAGGTGTCTTCATACTGTATATAGAAAAATTATGACTCTTAATATAATTTCAAATTTGTTAAATACTATAATATTCGCTCAACCACAATTTTAGGTAGATCGATACAAGCTGTGAGGAAACAAGAAGTAAGGAGCAAAAATATTTAACTTTCGAATTGGTGTATTTATTGCTGATTTTTATAAAATAAATATTTGGATAACTATTAGGTGACGAAATGATTTTGAAAATGATGTTACTTTTACGCCTTAAAATATCGTACGTGATTCTTGAAAATATAACTCACATTTTAAATTATTTGATTTAATAACCGATCCCCTCTTTCTCTCGCGTCGCACTCACTGCAAGAGACGATGCTATCCTTATTGCACTCATGATTAAAAAGGTATTGCAGTTTTATGTTTTTATTTTAAACAATTAAGAATTCCGAAAAAAAAACGCTCTGCTACAAAGTAGATGATTAAAAAATTCATTACATAGCAAAGCATTTTTTTCAAAATTCTTCTTTGTATAGGAGAGAAATATAAAGCTGCAATCGTAGAGACCGGCTGTTGATTATGAGATATTTTTTTCTGTGAGACTTTAGATTGATTGGTTATCTTTATGTCTTTTCAATTTGGAAGAAAATTTCAACGTAAAACATGACAAGCAGAAGATTCATGTGAATCTGGGTGTTTCTAAGTAACCAGTCAATCAATAATTCCAATAGCTTAAGTTAGCCAATAGAACTTCAACTTAATTTTTTGGAGCTTCCATGATACAAACTAAAGACAAATATTGTTCATAATTACACATAAAAACTACTTTAATTTTTATCTATCAAAAATAAACAAATCAAAAATACATATTGATTGATGATTTCGTACTGAGCTTAAATCAGCCGACAACTGACTTTTTTTATATATAAACTACAAAGGAATTATTTTGAAAAATTGTGTTAGTTATTTTTTTTTAATTTTAACGTGTAAAAATTTTTTTAAAATGAATTTAATAATTTATTTTTTAAGAGCAATCTCAAGATATGTCATATGTGTCTTAATTTAAGTACATTATGATTTTTCAACATCCAGAGAAAGATATATGCACCAATATACCGATTGTCCTAAATTTTTGGTTAAAAATTTCATAATTGTGAATGCAATAATTTTCAGAATTAATGAGTTGATAAATAATGACAACCTACAACTACTTACTAGGAATAATACTAATTTTTATTAGCATTATTACAATTCTAAAATGACAGTTAGTAAGCGGAATTTAATTTCTAATTCGATAGATTTCTAATACAATGTAATTAGATTCAATATGGCAAAGACTAGTAGCGATATATAAATATAGTCATAATAATTATGATGATAATTAATATCCTAATTATTTAATTGGTTAACACAATGACGATGTTTGATAATATGAAACAATGATGAAGTACAATAAATTATATAAATTATTACAATAATTGATAAACAAGAAACACACCGAACGTGGATCTATTGCCAATTCGAGGCGCAGGGAGAGACGCACACGGGGTATAAAATTCCTGTGACAATCGTTTAGCGAGATTTTTCTACTGAAACATTTATACGAGTATGATTTATTACACAAGAAGAAATTAAAATAGAAAGATAACGTACAAATACTGAATTAGATCACTAAACAAACTGATATTTCGTGCATGTATTTATTATTTACAAATATTGTTTGATTATTTTCTCCCTACGCTATACGCTATCTAAAAATTGTAAATATAGGATCGATAACTTAGGTAAAATAAAACATAACGATGCATTTTATATTTCTGTATCTTATCAATCCAATAAAAAAATTTTTGTTTACTTATTATCAATTATGAAATGTACTTTAGATTAAATTAATTTTTTTCTAATACTTTAGAAGTTTTACTATTCAAGTACAGAACAAAAAATTTACAACTAATTTGATATTATACATCAACACTAAATAATAAAAACATTTATTATTTTGTTATTATAAAATTACTTCAAAACGATTTGTATACGTCATTCTCGACTTTTATTAATTGCTTTTGTTATGCGATTAATTAATAATCATAAAAAAATAATACTATGCTAATGAATATATCCTAATTTATAAGTGGGTTAATTAATCTACCCACTTCTAATTTCGAGATTATGAAATCACATATTATAGTATTATCATTTGTTCATTTAACAACTAAAATTCAGTCTCGAAAATTAAAGTTGTAAAATTTATAATTGACGTACTGATTACTTTGGGCTGAATTGTATGAGTATAATAAGATACGTCACAATTGTACCGAAAATCTGGAAACATTAAATCAAATTAAAAAATATAAATATTATTTTTATTTATTAGTTTCTAATTGTTAAAATATCAATTACCGATTGCAACAGAAAACCATCCAACGCTATAATCCCATAAGAGCCAAATTCAATATTTCTATGTAAAAGATTGGCTGAAAATTCGAATAACTAAAAAAGATAATAATATTAATTTTTAACATTTTGCGTGCTTACGGCAAAAAGGACTCATCTCAAATTATAAGCCATTTTTTATCTGCAAAGCAAAAAGAGCTTAGAGAAAATATTATTTTGCTACAATCGACTTAGAAATATGAAAATTGACTGAAAAAAATGAAAAATAAAATTCTTTATGAGATAACGTTCTTTTTGCTTAAAAAAAATTTTTTTGTTAGAAAAGGGCGTATATTCGTAAATCAACGTAATTTTATTCATTTTTTAACTTGTAACAGGGTAAAATTACCCTGAATCGATAAGTCACCGGATATCGATAACTATTCGACATATTCACAACCAGGACATCATCCTCAATTAGAGACTTAGATCATCGTTTTATTCGTCAAGGTATCAGTTATTACTCTGTGGGAAAGAAGCAGACCGCGGTTTAACTAATACTCGATTACTTCTCCTAATTAATTATCAATTGGATCGTTTAATCGACGATTATTTAATTAATCAGAATAAAACATTTGTTAGTTTGAATTGAGTGATTTTCATGGGGGCTTATACCCGAGAGTCACTCAATCGGCCTTGCGGGATAAATTAATTCAACACTCTTCGCGAGAAAATTTTAACAAACAAAAATTAGTCAATTAAATAAATTAACATCCGAAAAATTCGTTTAATTAATTGTTATAATTTTATAATTTTGTGCTTGAAAATAATCGACAAGCATTTTTACTCGTCGAATTTTTGGTCGAGCGTCGATATATTTTGCATCGTAGTAAATTCCAAACACCCAAGGTCAACGACAACCAAACTAGCGAATGTTCTAGCTAACAAAATTGCGTGTTTCTACTTTTGTCAATTTTTATAATTTATAAAATTATCTTGAAATTTTTATCGAAATTTATATTAGGAATTATTTACTGAAATTATTTTATATTGTGAAATATTTTTATCACGTGAAAAATTAATTAATTTGGGGATTAAGTCCGTGGATTAGATAAGTTTAAATGACCGAAAATTAATAATTAATAGCGTGGACATTAAGTCCAGGATTTGAGTTATTTATGTTGAAAATTTTCACAGAATAATTCGGTTATGATTAACTAATTTTCATCGTTAATTTTATGTTAGTAATTTTGAACTTGATTATTAAAATTGATTGATTCAAGACATCAAGACCTTTTGTTTTGACAATTATGGTTGTAACATTAAGATCACGACATTAAAATAGTCAGGAATTTTAATCTAATAATTTTAATCTATCTTAATATTTTAAACAAAAATAAATTAGCAATCGGAATTTGTAATTGGATATTAGTTCAAGTTATTTGGAATTTGATTGTTAATTGAAAGTATTGTTTTATTACATTCTAATGATTGAATATTTTAATGGCTCAAATTTAAGTTCTAAATTAAATTAATCCTATATATTAAAATTGATGATTGAATTGAAGTTAGCTTAGTATCGAAAACTAATCGATAGTAATCGAAAAAATGGTTACTGATTCCTTATTGGTTAGGATTAAAACGCGCGCGCATGCGCGCAATTTGCATTCCTAGTTATCTTAAATAGTAAATTGTTATTTAAAGTCAAATCAGTAGTGTCAGTGTGAGACAAGCGTGGGTTATGTGTGAGTTACAGAGTATCTAGGTCTACGTTTGGTCACTGGGCTGTTACTCCTGTGAGCCGAGTCAACGACCCCTGCATACGATTGGTCTCTGTGCGGGTGATTAAAAAGTTTAGTTTGGTTTGTTTAGTTTGTTAATAATAATAATTTTACGGGTAGACGCCGAGAGGGGCCCGATTTAGAAATCGACGGGTAGACGCCGAAAGGGGCTCGTCGAGAATAAGGATATTGTTAAGTGTGGATAGTGTGAGTGAGTGAGTGAAACTTTGTTAAATTTTTCTAAGTCAAGATATTGTTAAGTTTTTTTTATTGTTAATAAATATTGGCCAATTTTGTTAATTAATTATTTATTCTTCAACAGCACCTTCCTCCACTCTCTCTACCCTAAGATAAAGAATTCTCAGCTCTGGACCGGTTCCAGGAACCGTGATTAAAAATCCTGGTGGTGCCCTAATAATTGTTGTTGTTTGTTAATTTTGTTAGTTTATTTATAAATTGATTAGGGGCCAATCTGAGCAGGTAAAAATGTTACAAACTTTCAGTACCAGAAGTCGAACGTTCCAAATTATAATTAAATACAACTTTTTCGTAGACTTTTTGAATGCCAAAAAAGAGATTTAATAAAAGCTTTATTTTTGAAAACTTAACTAAATTCAATTACTTTCTGAATTTTCAAAAATTTCAATTTTCATATCCAGAAGTTCATTTTGTGTCGAGAATTTTTTTTCTTAAAGAAAAAAGTTTTGTCTTAAAAAAATTTTATTATTCATTTTTTTAGTCGATTTTCCCATTTTTCACATTACTAAGTCGAATAGAGAAAAAAAATTTTTCCTTCGCCATTTTTGGTTTCGGAGCTCTGTATATAATTAACAATTTTTACTACAACTATTTATTTAGTCATAAAGAAACTGAGAATAACAATAAAAATTTAAAGTGAATTACCGATTTTTTAACTTCTAAACTCATCGTGCAGCGGTCCAAAAGTAAATGAATATAAGTGGCCGTATTATTAATCTGTAAATAAAATAAGTAATAAGACAAAAGTTTGCGCTGCAATCCGCTGTAAGACTTCTTGCTCATTTTGTATGGATAGAAATAAACTATTAATTTTTTTTTATCGACCAAACGATAATTATTGAGAATAGTAAAATAGCATTGAACTTAAAATTCGTGAATAAATTTCTTTGCAATCTTTATTTAAAAAATGTTAATAAATTAAGAATTGCACATCTTACAATAATTGAGCAAAGAAGTTTCACTTTAAAAATAATTTAAAATTATAAAGCGTGTAAATAATACTTCTCGAGTAATTTTAGTGACATTTGTTGTCAAGATGACAAAATTAAAAATAGTCATTACAGATGTCAATCCGCAGTCTATGTAAGGCAATAATGAAACTTCTCGATAATTTATCAAATTGAGTGACACCGTAGTATAATATAAATTAACTACAGCTACTGTCATAAAATAGACTACAGCTATTAACACTGGAAATGCATAAAAATCAACAACTTTTCCGCAAAGTTTGCACACTTTGATATTGATGTATTGAATATTTGTGATATCGACAATAACTGATTTACAAATTGGAATCTTTGTTATAGATAAAGCAATTGTTTCAAATTGTGTACTTATATCGCTAATTCTTAGAATCGTTTTATTGACACATTTACATCTTTGAAAAATAATAAAAATTACTAAAGAATACTGTATCAGAACCCAACTACTTATAGCACACGGCACCGCCCACACCAGCATTGAAATCGGAGGATAAAAAATAATTTGGACAAAAATTATACATCCGTTAATGATAAAATTTCCAATGAATACAGAGTAGAGATAATGATTTTTTGCTAAAACATGAAAGTTGCATGTGTTCTTTAGATAATTATCTATGGTGTACAGCTCATTTACAATGTCAACTATCGCTGATTTATGGACAATATAGTCAAGCCATATAAAAATAGAAACGATAACTCCAAACAAAGTTACACTTCTATCAAAAAAAAAAGAAGCAATCGAATTATTATAATCATCAAACCATAAATCATATACAAAAAATAATATAATGTAAACACACAAAGCGAATACTAAAAAAGAGTTATATAGAAACGCGCATTTAGAGACTTCATACGGGTAAACATGATTGTTTTTAATGTTTTTAATATTTTAAAAAATTTTTGAAAAATTCACTTTCAACGGCGCTAATCCTAATATTTTGAAAAAATTCAATAGACAGTAGTAAACAATAATATGCTGACGTTCTAAAGAAAAATATTTATTTTTTTTTGCAGCCTTTCGTTTATGAAAAAATTTTTTACTCATGTTTAATTTGACTTTTTTCACTAGTATAATAATTATTTCTCAAAATAAATTATAACTGAATAAAATTTATCACAAGCTTATAAATAATGTCGGCAAATTTAATTTATTTCTTATCTATCATATCATATGAATATATTATTATTTCAATGTGACACGTAATCAATTTTCCAATGATGAATAATAAATTAACATTAGCAAGAAATTAAATTAAATGATTAATTGATAATTGTACTTTTATATTAGCTTTAATATACTTGTAACGATAAAAATTTAATATTTTTACCCTTGTTACACTTTTCACCTCAATCTGACAATCGATTACACACTGCTAGAGTTCTTAAATTACAAACTAAACAGGTAATAGCCTCTTAATTTGAAATGTTTCATGGCTATATAAATAAATTACGGTTTTTCATTAATCATCAATAGTTCCTTTTAGTAAAAGTGACACCTGTTACTTTTCATTATGACTAATACACCACTAGCACATAATAATACTTCTTATGAATTCAATAAAAATCAACTTAAATGCAGTTAACAATTTAATAATACTAGTTACGTTTTTTAAATCGCTCTGACTAATTGATTGTTTTCATGATGGCTACTTTTATTCCTGAAATTGACGGAGTGTTGATTTTCCCCATAATCTATTTCACAAGTTTAAAATGATCTGCATACTTACAAAAATTCATTTCAATTAATAGATGAAAAGAACTTAACGTGGTTCAAGATGATATATTTCAAACCCAAAAAGCTATTCTGAAAACTTAATCTTGGATCAAGCAGAAATTTTTTAATCGAGTTAAATTTATTTAATTTAAAAGCTAAGAAAATTTCTTCAGATTAAAAACTCTTCTACTTGACTCAAGATATTCAAACATCAGAATAATTATTTTGATCTAATATGTTTTATTTTGAATTGAATTAATTTTTTTATCCAAAATAATTCATCAATTCTCATTGTTGTAAAATTAAAATTAAATTTTTTCTACTTACTCATTCAATCAATGAATCTTCATAGTCTTTTTTATTACCAACATATTTACGACAAAACTGTTTTATTAATTTTTTAAATTAATACTTTAACAAATTAAATAAAACATCGTTATGAAGAACACAATTAAATTATTATTAAAGAAAATAACAGTGAAAGAAAAGTAATTATTCGTATAACAGAAACACCTTTATGCACTTTCACAAAAGGATAACAGACATTTATAGTTGTATAACTTTATGAAAGCATCATTAAGCTTAAAACATATTTTAAGACATAAACTTTAAAATCTTATGGATATCATTTTACTGTTAACAAATTTAATTATTTTTGGATAATTTAAACAACTCATCGTTACTCAAATAGAAAAACATGTCATGGATAAATGTAGCAGGTAGCTTTCTATTGAAAATTTCGTAAAGAACATTTTCAACTTTGATAAACAATTCTCGACGTTGGCTAGCTTTTTCCAAGCGATGGGCAATCATTCCCTTGTATAAATCGAATTTGCGTCTCATCTCTTCATCAAATTTATCACCATCCCTATCTTTAAATCTGAGCGCCAATTCATGCTGACATTTATGTACCAAATCGTAATAAGAAAATCCAGATATCGGTCCAGAAGTTATCTTCATAATCTCAACTTGTTTAGCACATTGAACACGTAACTGCTGAAACTCTGTTCCGGACACAGCATTCGCGTTTTTTGCACTCACGTACAAATTAACAGCCATCAATTTTACAATATGCTGCTTTATTGTCATTATATAAGCTTCATTTTCTTCAGTTTTCATCTCAATGGCTAATTGTTTATCACCATTCTTGAGGTTAACATCGCAACCAGCATCGAGAAGACTATCAAGAATGATATTATCAGTAGTAAAAATACCATCGAGATCTTCTAATTTTAATAATATATGGAGACATGAGCTTTGGTCCTCATCTTGGTAGTTAATTCTGATCGTAGGTTGACTTATTAAGAATTTAACAGCTTCAACATTTTCAAAATTTGTGATAGCGCTGAATAAAGGTGGATCATGGTAGCCAGATTCGTCAACAAAATTAATATCAGCGCCATGTTTTATTAGTAATTTCATCATTTTAAGGTTATTTGATCTAGCAGCTATGCTCAGTGGTGATGGACCGTCCCATAAAAACTTATAATTAACCTCAGCACCCCGACTGATAAGGAACTCGGCAATTTCGTAAGCATTTGAGTTAACTGCATACTCAAGCGGCGTATAATCATCATAATACATTATATTGTCACTTACATCATCATAATCTGAGTCTGCGTCAAAATATCTTTTAATGGTTCGATCGTAGTATAGATCAATTAGTTCTACTCGCTTATTAACTTCGACTCCTGCATAATCAATTAGCTTGCGTACGTATTTTAATCTCCGAAGCCTTATCGCTGTATATATCACTGGTCCCACGTTTTCAGTACTTAACCTAACATCAGCATTATTCATGAGAAGGTAATCAACAAATGGTTCATCATCTAAACAAATCGCGAGGTGGAGGATTGTTAATTCACACTTTTTACGCCTTGTGTATTCAAAATACAGAGGTTGAAATTCTGCTGGTAGTTTTATAGTGACATTGACGGATAGAGATTTAGTCACTATTTCAGTTCGCAAGAAATTATAGTTCATGTATAAAAAAATTGGTTGAACCTTCAACTTTTGTTCTAATTCCTCCATTATATCAATCCTTCAATGTTGTCTATAATAATTTTAATTGATTAATTATACTTTGGTTATGTATTGACTGAATGTAACTTATCAAACACAAAACAAAATTGATATCAAGATGTCGCAACAGGTTACAGAATAAATATTTTGCACATTACATTGACTGCCACCTATGAAGAATTTTATGTATCTTCTTCAAATTTAAAACACACTCCCTATTTTATTTTTGACAAACAGCTCTTTTACGAATTTGGATAATAGAATTTTTGAAAAATAAATTATTGAATATTTTTTAATGTTGTTAAAAGAATGGATTTGAATTTAAAATTATCCATATATTCAAAACACAATTGTTTTATTTCAAATCTAAATTTTTCGGCTATTACTTACATAAAAATATTCAATCAAATTGATTTTTAAGTTTGGAAGAATTCATATTGCAAACTTTGGATTTCACAGGCTGACATACACAGATGGAAATTATACTTAAGAAAAAAAAAAGTTTAATTGTGTAAAAAAATAATTTAATATCGTACTGAAAGTTTTTTGAATTCAGAAAAAATATTTTTAAATTGATTCAGACAATAGCACAAGGCCTAAAGAATGATTTTTGCAGTAATTGTTAACTTCCCGCTACGGAAATTGGAAATTTTCAAAAATTGGGCAGTTAATAGTTTCACCCTGTTTCACGAAAGTTGAGTTTTTATCAGATTATTCCGGCAGTGTGTGTTTCTCTTATAACTTTTAGACGGCTTTACCGATTGATTTCAAAAACTCATTTCAAAAACTCCAAAATTTTCAGTTTGATCAGTTTGTATTTAAATGTTTATCATAAGATTCAAAAAAACTGGGTCGAATGCTACCAACCGCGTGAAAATCGGTTTATTCATTCAAAAGTAATTGCATTTTGAAAATTTAAAGAAGTGTTTTATTAAACTTTCATCAGACTTTTGAGCTCGAAGAGCTTAAAAGCATAGAACAGCTGACCCTTTGAGCTCGGAGAGCTCAAAATAACAAATAAATTATATTTTTGAGTTTGAAGAGCTCAAAAATATTTTTTCTCAGACTTTTCATAAAGTTTCAAAAAGATCAGATTGGTTGGATCCATACAAATTAATTTATTTCGTAAAAGAACCTGAAATATAATCAGATTGACCTAGTTCCATAAAAAAAAAATCATAAAATAAAATGAAATAAAAAAAAAATGGTTAGTCAGATCTGTGAAGATATAAAAAATTTTTCGCAGGAAGTCATTGCAAACGATTGTCAAATGCGATTGCATCAGATAATAACCTGAGTGCATGCCATTAATGATAAAATCAATCATGAGTAAACAGTTTTACAATTGCGATTGATTTATAGATAAGAGAAAACTAACATTGCTGAAGCTGAAATTGATCTATGTGGTTGTTTTCATCGACAAATGCACTGTCTTTTAGTACGTACATAAACATATAAGCTACTTTTTCGAATCATATAATATTTACTTTCCCCCCACTGTACTGATCCGGACAGAACGCATAAAACCTTGAAGCTAATGTCGAGACGTGCCAGTCAGTGTCGTCGGTGTATTCTACCATCGTGAGGCTGTATCATCGTTGTTTGTGTGTTATCTTTCCAAGTATTTAGTTGACATTTTAAAATAAACGTGACTGAAGTTGCATTAAGTTAAAAAAATGGATCGAGATCCTGCTTCCACACAAATGCATGAACACAAAGAAAAAATGAAGGTATTTTTTTATATTAATTATTTTCAATGATAAATCTCTAACTCTATTCGAATAGAATATTGCGTCTTATATTATCGTACTAATAACCTTAAAATAGCAGGTTCTGCTTATGATACGGTATGAATAAACAACAACTTAAGTAAAAATGTTTTAGAACCGTGTATATGTAATGACATTCAAGTTACCAGTCACTTGACTATTTTTCAACAAACAAATTCGTTCCGAAAAATTATTTTTAAAAAATTGCATTTTTAATTTTATAAAATTTCTACATGTTAATTTTAAAAAGAAAATTTTTTTTGTCATAATTTGGTTGTTAAAAAAATTTTTTAAATTATCAAATATCTGCTAAATTAATTTTCATGTATATATATTTGAATATCGAAAATTCTGATGAAAAAATAGGGAAAATTAACAAAAATTCGATAAAAATTAGAATTTCTTTTACGAATAACTTGTTGCGAAAACTAAAAATAAATCTACCGGTAGAAATGTTTAAAAACTATCAATGGGTTTATTATATTTTTTAGTATTCATTTTTTTTTCCATGAAAAAAATGATCAAATAGCTGCTAATTGCAGTAAAATTTTTTCTTTTTTTTTTATGTCATTAATCAAAATGTCAAGTTATTGTAGACCTTGAACGATACCGTTTTTATTCTGAAATGGATTGCAAATAAAATAAAAAAAGATTGCTTTCACGAGATTTTGAAATCAAAAGTTGAATCATATAAAGTAACAAATTTATTCATTTTCAGACTGCAAATTATCTCTTATACAAAATTTCGGTCAGTATACGAAAAAACATTTTTCTTTAAAAATTGCCGTCAAAATCACATCAATAGTGGGACGTTTCGTAATCCCTGATATAGTTACAATTCTATTGGTAAAAATTACATACAATTTTATACAAATATAATTTAATAAATAAATTTATTTATAAAAAACAGTAATGAAAATTCAATTAATCAATTAACTTACACTTAATTCCTATGTTGTTGCTTCAAGTATGTTGTTATGAAGATGATGAAATTCACTCAAACATAACGAATGAAATAAAAAACTCAAATACATGTTAATTTCAGAAATGTTTTTAAGATTTTTCTGCAGTTATTTTAATATAAAATATAGAAATACATAGAGATCTTAAAGTATAATCAGAATATTAATGTTTCAACACTCTTAAAACTTTTATTAACACTCTTTTTGGGTAAAAATAATGTATTTTCTTTCAGTTTTTATATTGTTATTGATATACTCTAAATATGTATGATCAAACATAACAGATTTTTCGAATAATTGTTTGAATACATTTATTAACATCACTTTTTTGTTTAAATTTTCCAATGGTATAACGTAAGACATATAATTTCTGGCTAAATCATTAAAGTGATAAATGCAAAGTGAAGCTTATTAAAAGAGCTTTAATTTAAAATGCACTTGACAGAATTTTCGTGAATTTTTTTGATCAAAAGTTTTTTAAGAAATAATAAGTAAAAATTTTAATTTTCATCATTTTCACTACTATAAAATTCATAAACTACTCAGTTGATTACGATCATTTTGTATTTTTACTGATCTATATCCAAAGTATGTAACTTATTTATTTATTTACACATTCGCTATCAAATATTGTATAACTCAATATTTTCAAATTTTTACGTTACACACAAATTTTTATGATACATTATCGTAAAAATTTGTTTCTATATCGTAAGAAGTCTTTTATCGTTAATAAATTTTTAAATGTAAAATAATAGAATAGAAGATATTGAAAATCGGGTTCTGGTTTACTATATTTATACCGTAGTTTTTAGTAGTTAATTGTCTTTCCGTGTACATCCGTATAAAATTAAACGTAATTAGATCATTACCTAAGTGTAATCTGAGAGAGCATTTAGATTAAAATTATTTTGCACATATTAATCGCACTTTAAAAAATCATAGCTTTAGATCTAGGTCGATAAAAATTTATTTTATATAACAAACACTTATCAACTGCAAATTGATTATAAGGTCGTTTGCATATGAAAGATATGAACACTAAAAAAGACATTCAATGAGATGATTAAAAAATATTGACGTATGCAAAGATCCCAAAATACTGCTCTAAAAAAACATCCGAGTTCATTGTTATTAGTCTACTCTGAGAAATTGCGTTGTTAGTAAATTTATACTACTTGCCTTCACAGGATCGTTGAAATAAAATCATCTTGGTGTCTCTAATAATAATTGTATTATGAAATCGTATAAAAGAAATTATTTAAATCAAAATTAACAATAAATTATCAACATTATCGAGTACCTTGGTAATGTTAATAAACAGTTCAATGGTGATTTCCCCTCAATAATTCACCATTTAATATCATGGATCATTAGTAAATCTCTAGAAAACAATTTGCATAATTTTTATTTCTTCTTCTAACTCTGAGTGTCTATTATCAAACAAGTTATAATTGGTTAGATATTTTTCAACTTGACCATAATCAATAACAACCACCCTTTAACAAGGTAGTACGTGTAATGCTGTAAGACAATAGTCCGATGAAATATTTTTTTATTTTTTACATGCAAGATAATAAAAAGAATTGCTTGATCTTAACAATCTAATCAATTATCGACGAAATGAAGAAACATCGTATCTATGTACTTCGTAATCACTCTTCAATCGATAGAAATTATTATACCTTAGAATATGTAAATTAATATAAAATTTAATCTTAAGTATGTTTATGTTCATGATTATAATTACTATTTATCAGGATCAGCCATCCGTATTATTGACTGGAAATGGAGCTCCTATTGCTCATAAAACAGCAAGTCTCACAGTTGGACATCAAGGACCATTGCTTCTTCAAGACCATGTCTTCTTGGATGAAATGTCTCATTTTAATAGAGAGAGGATTCCAGAAAGAGTAGTTCACGCTAAAGGAGCTGGTATTTATTATTGATATCACTAAATTTTTACATGTTTCCTAATACATTTCGATTTGTCAGGAGCCTTTGGTTACTTTGAGGTTACTCATGACATTACAAAATATACAAAAGCAAAAATATTTTCAAAAATTGGAAAAAGAACACCTATTGCAGTACGATTTTCTACTGTAGGGGGAGAAAGCGGATCAGCAGACACAGTGAGGTAACTGAATTTTTTACTTATTTATTATTTGCTTCTTCAAATTTAATTATCGCATTTATTCCATTTTTTCTTATGATTATTTCAATGAAAATGTAAAAAAATTGAAACTAAAATTTTTTTTCTAATTACAGAGATCCTCGTGGATTTGCTGTAAAATTTTATACGGAAGAAGGAGTCTGGGATTTAGTTGGAAACAACACTCCAATATTTTTCATAAAAGATCCAATACTTTTTCCTAGTTTCATTCATACTCAGAAGCGAAACCCTGTTACTCACTTAAAAGACATGGATATGTTTTGGGACTTTATTTCACTCCGACCTGAAACAACTCACCAAGTTATGATCTTATTCAGTGATCGTGGTATTCCGGATGGTTACCGTTACATGAATGGTTATGGTTCGCATACCTTCAAACTTGTTAATGATGATAATCAATTTGTTTATTGTAAATTCCATTATAAGGTAAGACTTCTTATTTTTAATTTTTCTTGTAGTCTTCGTAAGCTAGAATTTTTTACTAAATTAAATTTTTGTCAAAGTTAATACTATAATTAACAAACTATCTTATGTATTTCAATATTTACAGACTGACCAAGGTATTAAAAACCTCTTTTCTGAAAAAGCTTCAAAAATAAGTTCACAAGATCCAGATTACAGCATTAGAGATTTATACAATGCGATTGCTAAAAAAAACTTTCCTTCATGGACATTTTACATTCAAGTAATGACTGAACAACAAGCTGAGAAATTCAAGTGGAACCCCTTTGACTTGACTAAGGTAACTTGATATTCAGGCAGCGCGTTAAAAAAAAAAATTAATTTTTCGATGAAAATATGTCAAGTTATTATATTAAAAGCTCTCTTCGAAAAATAGCTCAAAAAATTTTTTTAACGAGTCATTCAAGATTTTTGAAGATTTTGAAAATTGTCGACAAATTAATTTTTTTCCTTTCATTAATTTTTCTTCTCATCATAATATTATTTTCTAGGATGAAAATTATGTCAATTCTGAAAATTTACAGTCATAATTATAATTTCTAGAAATCACTAAAAAAGTTTTCGACTTTCAAAGATGCCAGATAATTATTTGTTACTTAAACTACTGTAATATTAATTGTTTTTCAAACTTCCATTCATACCTCGTGCTTTATTTCTATTCTTTACCATATCAACTTGATAGAAAAAAATTGAAAGTTCGTTAATATTCATATTCAGAAGGGGTTCATATACGGTTTAAGTATTTTACTTTGAAAGTTTAGAAAATGTTGAGTAATGGATAAAATCTTTTTATTGAGCTGATCTTTGACGAAGGAGTTTAAAACATGATAAACTGATTTTTTTTTTTTTTTTTTTTTTAGACTTGCTTAAAAAATAGTCTATTATCTTGGTCCACTTTACTCACAATCAAAATCACTTTGCTATCATAATCATATCTATATGAGACTAAAATAGTTACTATTCAACAGATCTGGCCTCACAAAGAGTTTCCACTAATCCCGGTTGGAAAATTAGTACTGGATAAAAATCCATCAAACTATTTTGCCGATGTTGAACAACTGGCTTTTAACCCAGCACATTTAGTACCAGGTATTGAACCAAGTCCAGATAAAATGCTGCAAGGGCGTTTGTTTGCTTATGGTGATACTCAAAGATATCGTCTTGGAGTCAACTATCTTCAACTTCCCGTGAATTGTCCCTATAAAGTAACAATCGTCATACAAGCTATAATCATTTCTACATTGTCTAGTTATTCCATTGTAGTCCTAATCTTGATATTACTTTTCTAGAATTTGTCACTGATGAACTATCAACGCGATGGCTTCATGTCTGTTAATAATCAAAAGGGAGCACCTAATTACTATCCGAATAGTTTTAGTGGTCCAGAAGTACATGTTGCGGCAAGACCTCCGCCATTTAATGTTATTGGTGATATAGATCGTCACGAGCCGATTGATGAAGATGATTTTGGCCAAGTCACAATGTTTTGGCAAAATGTACTTGACGCAGATGCCAAAACAAGACTTGTTAATAACATAGCTATGAATCTTTCGGATGCATCAAATTTCATTATTGAACGCGCTATAGGAAACTTTTCAAAGGTTGACATCGAACTCGGTCAAAGATTAATTGATGAATTACGAAAAGCCGGAAAATCAATTAATATCACAGCTAAGAGTGCACGCTTATAAAATATTTTTCTTGCTTTTCTTTCATATGGCTTCAGTTATATTAATTATGTGTATATTTTCATTGAATAATAATTATTTAAAATCATTGTTGTAATATCTCAATATTTATTTTGAAATAACTTATGATTATTATTATTATTATTATTATTATATTTAAAAACGATACTTATTTTTACTACGGATGGAAAAATTGTCAATGTTATTTTATTAAGTGTTGATGCTTGAAAATGAATTCTTAAAGTATTGCATTCTTGAAAAAAAATGTTCACATAAGTGAAGTATCATATAAATATATATATATATATATATATATATATATATATATATATATATATATATATATATATATATATAATAAAACGTGCCATGCCAGTAGAATTGCGCCCACAATTTACAATCGATCTTAATGAAATTTTTTATGCTAATTCTATAAACAAATATCTTGATCAAATTTGAGAATAAGTAAAATCAATTGATTATTTTACAAATTGTGGACGTTAATGAATTTTTCTGATTTTCAAAAAAATCTTAATTTAGTCAGTTTTATAAAAATAGTTTTTCAGCTTCAAAAGGTCAAATCTGATCAATTCTATGTGAAGATTACACGATTATCTTAAATTTAAAATTTTATTCATCCACGTTTAATGATTTTTTCAAATTATTTCATAGCTTTAAAAATTTGAAAAAATTTTGCAAAAAATAAATTTTAGTCTTTTATCATCAAATAACTTTCATATACCATAAACATATATTAATCGCTATAATTCTTACTTTTTTTCTGATATTCGTCTAAGAAATCTATCTACTCACCTGAGGTGTGGCCAAATGGCGTTTTTTTACACATGTGATGTATTGTCAATAAATTAGATGAATAAATTTTAACAATTTTTACGTTATTTGAAATTTGTGTATCATTTCAAAATTTATGATTCTATTTAATTTTCCGCTATTTTCAAACTCAATACACAAAAAATTTTATGTTAATGCGAGGTTTTGAGCTCAAAAATACAACTTTTATACAATTCCAAACCCTTTGAGCTTGAAAATCTAGTGGTTGTATTAGTAAAACACTTATTGGAAAATTTTGAATTTCAATATTCCTTGAACAAATCAACTGATTTTGATGCGGCTCACAGTAATCGATATTTAGCCTTTTCCAACTAAGCAGCATTTAAATTGATATGGTATTACATAAATCTTAAGTCGAAGAGACTAATGTTTCGAAATAAAACTTATTATGTCATGTTTTATCACTTGACGTGAACGATATATACTAGAATTGACTGATTACGGTGAATAAGAAAATTTATTGTTTATGGTCAGGAAACAATGGTAAGTAAAATTCATGAAAATATTATGCTTTGAACATGTTAGTACATAAAAAGAAAAATAAATAAAAATAATATTAGCTACAACAGAATTTAAAACATTTTTGAATAAAAATCTAAATGTTTGACATTTAAACATCTAAATGTGTTTGTATATGATATTACTTATTTCAATACATTTATGTAGCCCCTATCCTATCGTATTATAAATGTGTTGAAAGGAAAATAAACTGTGAAGTGCGGTTTATATTATCGGGAGCAAGAGTTGAGTGTTGAATTGAGCTGTGAAAAGTATTCACGAATGATAATTCAGATATTGAAGAAAAACTCGTATGTGATTGGGTAAAGCCCGTGACCAAAATCTAACTACATACCAGCTTTAATACCAAGCCGAGCGCTAGACAAGAGTAACAATCGCCCTATTCCACTGTACCTTCTCCCGTCTGTGTTGATTTAGTCAGCACACAGTTCGACTGTTAGAAGGAGTTTTTAAATCATTATTAATTATTAGTAAAAAAACAATTGTTAAAATGCCAGAAAAAAAGAAGAAAAGTGGATTTTATTATTTTATGTTGGATTTTAAAAAAGCTGAAGAAAAAAATGGTAAAACTATCGACTTGAACCAAATTCGAGACGATCGTAAATGCGAGCAAGAGTGGAGGGTAAGAACAAAGGATTTTGTCAGTCAAAATTTTCATTTACTTTGATAATTGTCTAATAACTTACATGTTTTAATTTTTTTTATTGGTCTAAAATGATATTTGACTGATTTTTGGTATTTTTATTTTATAAATAAGTTGAAGATTATTGATTTCATTATTTAGTTGCAAGTGATTGTCAGTTGGTTAAAAAAAAGTTTATTTTAGGTATCAACCATTCTCAGAATTAAAAAAAAAAAATTGTGGTTAGGTTAGAAAAATTTTTATGGCGTAAATTAGAACAAAGACTTTTGATGACAGAAGTGAGAAAATGCTCATTGATTTTAGAATGAAAAATTATTAAAAAAAATGCATGTCAAAAATTCACTAAATCGCTGATAAACATTGTTCATTTTTTATAGAGTTACATATTCGTCTTCTTTGTTATTACTTGTTATGTGAACTGTTAAAGTACTTACAAATTTTTTTAGTTAATAGGTACCTACTTTTTTTTTTTAATTTTGTGGACACAAATTATCAAAATATGTAATATTGAAATCAGTAAACATCAAGTTTCTTTTTGTGTACTTTTTTTCTACGATTCTATTGTCGCGAGTCAGCTGTCTTGATTGTTAAAAATTTTTTGATACTGAAAAAATTGTAGTCAACCAATAATTTTTATAATTGTAGAAATGTACTTGTTTTGCACTGATTTAGATTTCAAATCTTTATATTTAAATTTGATTAATAATTAATGTTTTAATATTAATATTTATAATTTACCAATAACTTTATTAAATTTATCAATACTCAAATTCACGGGTTTTAAAAATTTTTAGAATTTTTGTAAATTTTTGAATTATTTTTTTTCAGTAATAATTAATTTATTAAATAGTCCTAACAAATGTTCAGTCGTCTGCTGACTGTATTATTGTTATATTTAATTCATTTGTTTAATATTAAAATTAAATCTTAGCTATTTTCAACATTATACAATTTTTCAATCAAAAATGTAGCGATCTTATTTATAGTAAAGTAAATTTTTACAGGCTTTGAGTTTTGCTGAAAAAAAGAGATACAATGAGATGGCAAAATACAAAAGAGGTGGAGGAAATTCAGAGGAAAAACTCACAGGAATTGGAGAATCATTGAAATTGGTGGAAAAGCGAGAACAAGAGCGACGTGATTATCTCTCCCGAATGGAAATACACATTAATAATGTTGTTTCTCAAGCATATCAGTTAGGTGGTGGGTATTATTCAATTGTGTTGAATAAAAAAAAAATAAAAATAATAATAATAATTGACAAAATCACTATCATTATTTTTCAATAACTAATTTTAATTCTCATAATAAGCTCAAAAAATGTCTAGAGAAAATTTTGATAAATCTTTGTTTTCTAAAGAATAACTTCAAGCTCCATTATATAACTAAATTCATTCGTAAAAGTTTATAATTAAATATCACCCTAAAGAAATATTCGTTACTCGATAAGAAAATTAAAATCGTAATTTTTTCAGATTTGAAGGAAACACCATTCTATATAATTCACGTTAATTGGTATTACACCAAAACAAATGTTGAAGACAATTCAGTAGACTACATTCCGGCCGAATTTGCTGTAGTGGAATTCAGACTGAATGAAGGAATTAAACGAATCTACCAGGATATTCTCAAGATGAAAATTGAAACAGGATACACTCGAGAAGCTATGGAGCACAGCGATGCGACTCATAAAATTGACGTGAATGATAACGTCCCAGAAACAAAATTCGAAGACTTGTACACGAAATTTCACGATTTTTTGACATCTCAAGACAGACCTTCTCTAAGCGCGTCTGGACAAAAACTACCAATTTTGTACACTACAAGAAAAATAGAAAATGTTGTTCGTTGCTTTTTAAACCGAATGACCGAAGCTGCTGGTAAATATTTATTGTTTTGTTTTAAAAAGTAATTAGTAATAAAATTAAAATAATAATTATAAGTTTTTTTCAGGAGTTCCACACAATACATTTAATCTGTACTCTTTAGATTATTTGTTTGGTACTTTGATGATGTATTTAAACGATAATTTTCCAAAAGAAAGTAATCGCGCTAGTTTAGCAGAAGCTGAATTTGATAAGGATGCCTTTATTTTCACATCCAACATTGAATGTGCAGTAAGTTAAATGTGTTTATAATTTTTATTTTACTGAATTCCTTTCTTTTTTTTTTTTTTTTCTTTGTGGAAGAAATACATTTAAGAAGTTAATACAATTTAAGCTTGTTTATTTTTGTGACGCTAATTTTTCATTTTGTTGAACTATCTTCAAGCTTAAGATTTTTATTTATACAATTTTTTTGTCTTCTATTTTAAATTAGTACCACCGTAATATTGAAGGAACTAGTGAACATTGCAGCCAGTCGGTTGTAACTCAGTGGGGCTACGCAATTTGTGATTATTGCTGTTTGATTTTGGGAATTCATATGGTCAGTGGAAAGCATCGTCCGTACCGAATTGATGAAGAAGTAGCATCTGGTGTACATGGAATGAAGATCAAAAAAATTGAGAAAGTCAGTGTTATTAAATCTGAAACTGGGGTATGAATCTTAAACATTATTATGATCATTAATTTTTACATGTGAACTGCTAAATTAATTATTTCATTTAATTTTTGCATCAGGTTTCAGAAGCTTACCGTCTCAAAGTTTCAGAGCGCAGTAGAAAAGAGGAAGAGCTACGCAAAAAACAAGGAAGAGATATACTGTTCATTGACCACAGTCAAATTCAAAAACCAAAACCAACAGTTGTTATTTCTTCAGCTGCATCATCTGTCTCATCATCATCATCATATGGGTCAGCAAACACGGTAAAATTTAATTTATTCTATGGAATTATGTCTTTGTAGAATATTTTTTTATTATTAATTTTTTTTTTTTTTTTCAAGTCACGATCTCTACGTCCCCCTTCGACCATGTCAGAAATTGTCAAAGGTTCAGCCAGTACACGTGTAGTACTTGATGATTTCAGAGATTTCCCAGCTCTCGACGGATCTCATAAATCACGTCAATTTAAAAAACTATAAAGTAACTCTCAACTGAGAAAGTGTTTATCGTTAGCGTTCAATTTTCAGTTCATTTTTTTAAATTTTTTATATTTTTTGTTATTTCAAATAGTTATTTACTTTTTTAATCATGGTAAATATAGTGAACGAAAATAAGAATCAGTATCAATTATAAAATATTGAACATTAATTGAAAAAAAAAAAACTTATTTACTCGATTAATTAAAGAAGTTTTTTTTTCTCATTTATATAACAATTTTTTAAATATTAATCAATTTATATCAAAATACAAATACTTGTACGCGCATTACAAAAATTTCAAATGTAATCCGTACAATACTTGAATATTCTGATAACTTTTATGAATTTTTGTTCATTGGTTCAAATTTATTTTTATTCATTTAATAATCGGAAAATTTTTGTTGTAAAAAAAATTTCAGTAAAATCTTCAAAGATTTTAATTGTTTCTTATACTGAAGAGAAAATAATCATTGTTAAATTAATTATAAAACATTTTAGCCTGAAATATAAGGTAGAAAAAAATATAATTCAACACTTGAATGTATTTTAAGAAAGTTTATAATATTAAAGAATAGTTTGTACATTTCATAAATTAAAAAAATTTTATTTTAATCAAATTATTGTACAATCTAGAAATTCATTACTACAAACATAAAAATTGGAATAATTTTTCATAAAAATAATAGAAGAATTATCAAGCATTCGTCAACATATGGAGCATTACACGTGTTGCTTGGTAATTATCTTCCGGTACCTGTAATGAATAATCAATTAATACAATAAAAGAATTATTTAAAATATTCTCGAGATTAAATTTATTATATGGAATTGAAAAATGTACCATATGGCCAGCTCTATTAATCCAGAACATCTTTAACTTTGTGGAGCCTTGTACGTAGCCTTCAATGTAATTGTCAATAGTGATTGCTTTCCGTTCAGATTTTTTCCAATTTTCTGCGCCATTCCAATGTAGTTTTTCAATCCAGGTGAGCGTACTGGAAGTTGGAATAACAACGTCTAGTTGTCCGTTGTATATAAATACTTTGAGATTTGTTTCATTGAGGATTCTTTCAACTAAATCAGTAAACAAGATTATGTTCAATCATGATCAGCATTATAAACAATGTATTATATTTAAGTTTTTCCATAAATTGTAACTATTCACCGATATTTGTTACTGGCTTCAAAAAGTCTTCACGCAAGCTATGTTTAATGTCATATGAACGTACTTTGAACGGCCTTATAAGACCCAGAGTTCTTCTAACACTGCCGTTCATAAGGGAATTTAGTTTTTGGTCAAACCTTGCATTTTGCTGAGTTTTTTGAGCAAGAGAAGAAAATGCTAGATGCGATTCACGTAACGGTGTTTTTTTTTCTAAAAGATTGTACAAATCAATGTTATTTGTGCAATTAATGATAGTAATCCATGTATTTTTAAATTGTTCGATTGCGTTAGACCAGTTTCCTGAATCTATCGCGTATTTTGTCAAACTTGCTGCCTGTTGGATTTTCTCATAACCATTGTAATTTATCATCCCCTGAAATGATTAAAAAGCACATTTATAAAAAGTACAGCTATAACTATTAGTAATAAGTCAATTACCGTGTTTAATAAAAAGGGAGCGTAAGAAAGAATGGACTCTAATGGTGAGATCCAAGGATCTCCCAAGCCAATTCCTTTTAAATTACTCTTAAACTTTTCAGTACCATCTTTTGGGTTCTGGACCTGAATATTGAAAAATCATCATTTTTAGTATCTTTAAAAATCTTTAGTAAAAATTTGGTAAGCCTAGATATGATTGCTGTAAAATTTCATTTTGTGATAAATAGTTGTCCATAAATTAAAAATATTTTGTTGAAAAAATTTTTTATTTGAAACTTAGTGTTCTCATCAATCTTGGTATTACTATGGAAACTGCTAGTTAAAACAAACTTAGAATTTGATTCAAATTTTTTTTTTTTTAATTAAACTCCATAGTTTTTTATTCTTTCTTTTCAGAGAAAGAAATCGTTTTTAATTCAAGAAACGCCATTTTCAAGTATAAAAAAAACAGTTAACAAATAAAATACAATGATTATAAAAAATTAATTATAACAAAACAAAGAAGACTATATTGTAATTTCTAAAAGATATTCTTTATGAATTACCTTATCCCAAAGTAAAGCAAAATGCGTCGCCATTTTCCCGCCGTAAGATTCAGCAATAATGTAGGTTGGAACTGTTTGGAACTGAGTATAGGCCTTCAAGAATCCTTCCATGCACCTCATGAGATCGTAAGCTATCGCTCTGTTATCATGTGGAAGAGTAACATTGCCGTCAATGAAACTGAACCCAGCGTTAACCGGGCTGTCGATGAACAAAATATTGTAGTCGTTAACCCAAGTATGATTTCTTCTTTGGAGATTGACATCAAGAGGGCCGATTTCACCAAAATTTCCGAAGCCCGCACTAGAAGCTCCAGGTCCTCCTTGGAGCCAAATCAAAAGTGGCTTACTGTAGACATTGAAATTATCTGGTTTCGTTGGCGGATTCGCGTAGTACAGCCACCAGAACATGTAAGCTCCAGATCGAACTTTCACATATCCCCAATCTTGATCTCCAGGTCCGAAGCCAGACTTAGCTTCTGCTCTATCTAGATGCGCTATGAATCAAAAAGATATTAGTAAATTATAAATTATTAAATTATCAATTATTTTAATTCGAAAAAAAATTTTACCTTGAAGAAGAAAACAAGAAAGTAATAGTGTAATCCAAACCCAAGACATTTTTATCTGGATGTAGATATTTCAGTCGCTAGCACATTCACGAGTGAATGTCATGAAAGATCTTACGCTCATTTTATATGAAAAACTATCAATCTTATCTATTGAATTAATACTTATTTTTTAGTTATTCAACGAGACGATTAACTGTAGCCGTTAATCATATTATTGTCGTTGGATAATTTGGTTATTACCATAATTGACGTCACAGTTGTCTCAGCTTAAAAATTATTTGTGTCCTTATTCGAATTGATTTATGTAGCAATTAGGCAGTATAGGTAAATATTAATTATTTTATTTGATCTTCTTCACAGACGTGAACATCTGCACGTACACCAATTTTTTACTAGTTGACTACTATTTCTATTATCGCAACACATGGTAGCATTTTTTCTTTCATTTCATTTTATTTCATGTTTCTAGAATTATCTAATGTTATTATACAGCATTAAAAACATAGGATAGAATATTCAAATTAAGAATCTAAAAATATAAATTAATAAGTCATTTATATTTTGGTCTTCAGCTATTATTTGTGGCTTACATTTTTTGAATTATTAGAAAGTATAAAAAAATTTTTTTCTTCGTTATTTTAATAAATAATTTATAATTACAAGATAATTTTTAATAGTAGTGAAATCAACTGAAATCTGACGATTTCAAGGGTGTTTTTTTGATAAAAAAATTTTTTTGGGTATAAACCCTCTTGATGGAATTACCACAAGTTCTTTCAACGAGTGAAAATAATCCATTTTAATATTTTGAATCTTGGACTTAAAATAATCAACATAACATAAATACAATCAATTGAAATACACTGTAAATTAGAGAAATACTTTTTATAACAAATAAAAAAGTCATAAAACAAATTTGTATTTCATGATACGCTCGCGACACTAATTTGTATCATTGTAATTGTATAAGTTAAGAATTAATAAAGTGGAAGGAATATTAAATGTTAAACCTAAATCAATAAATTGTGCTTGTTTTAACTTCAACACTGATAAAAAACAACTACTTAATGAAACAAAAATATTATCTTTAAAATATTACAGTTCTTTCGAGTTATTCAGTCTAAATTAATTCAAGAAATGCACTCTTGTATCAAAAGAAAAAAACAAAAATCGTAAAGCTTAATGACAAAGAAAGAAAGTTTTTTGTTAAAGAAGTATTGTCATAAACGAAGCACTTTATTATTTTAAAACAAGATATGACCTATATTTTTGGAGAATAGTATTTTTCGATGTTAAATTCTTAAATCAAAACAACCAGTTGTCTTCAAAATAATTTTTGTCTTTAATCAAAAATATTTATCTTGAATCAAATAATAAAATTATTTCAGTAAATATAATAAATGAGAAGCGCGGCCAGCTTTATTTTCGTCCAAAAATCAATTATTTTGTGAAAGGTATCGTTAGGGCAGACTGTTACTCTGGTAAATTCAAATTATAGTTCCTTTCAATATCAAATCTAATGCTTCAAAACGTTATACGCTGACATAAATAGATATATTGTAATTACTCTCCCAAATTTTATTATAGTGTCACGTTTGAAAGACTCGTTGATCATATGATCATCAGTTATTCATAAAAAAAAAATATAATATTTTTTAACGCTGTTCAATAGAGAAAAAAAAATGTTATTTTTAGAGAAAAAATTACAATTATCGAATATACAATGCTATTTTTCATCTTATTGATAAGTGTTTATGATCACAAAAAATTATTATAAACTGTTATGGTGCTAATTGTTACAGTGACTTGTTAAGTGTCTTCTTTTGTCAGTCAAAAATAATGACTTAAATTTTCAAATTCATAATGTTGTTACACTTCAGTCATATGAAACAGTAAATTTCTAGAAATCTGAATAGATTATGATTTATATTGACTATTCGCAGAGATAGAACCATTCGAGGAATTGATGACTCAGTGTTGATCGAAGCTGTTTAAAATGATATAACTATAAAGAAGTTAAAAATTTATTAAAATGTGGAATTGATGTCAACAGTTATATTAATTGTATTCTTGCGTGACCATTACATTTGACTACTGTAAATACATGTGTAGAATCATAAAAAGATCGTCAAATAAATTTTTAAATTACTCATTGATAGTAGATCAGATGTTAATGATATAGATAATCATAAGAATATACCATCACATTATTATGCTGTTCAATGTAGTAATGAAAGAACGTTAAAAAAACTCATTTATATGAGAAATATTAATGCTATTGATAAAAACGACCGAACTACATTACATTATGCGGATAATATTGAAAATATGCAGACGCTTCTTAACCATGGAGCAAATGTGAATTTTGGTGACGACGAAGGTAGAATAGCACTGCACATAGCTGCAAGTAATAGTGATGGTTCCGCAATTGTGAAGTTGTTGTTGAATCATGGTGTAGTATAGGTGTTAATTTGGTCAATGAAAAAGGTAAAACACCTTTACATCATGCTACTCTGTTGTGTTCTACAATGATTATGAAAGAACTTATAAATAATGGAGTGAATCTCAGTATTGCTGATAATAAGTATGGCAAGACAGCACTTCACATAACTGTTGCCCGTAAAGAATGTTACGAAATCGGTCATAATTTGTTAAACCATGGTGCTTATGTTAACGCTGTTGATAAAGACAATAAAACACAATTTCATTATGTTTCGAAGATATAGTAGAAGAACTAATTGATCATAGATGAAATATTAATGCAACTACTGGTGAAGGTAAGACTGCAGCACTTAAACTAGTTGTGGGTCATGAAGATTGTTCTGCGATTATCCAATTTTTGTTGAATAATAGATGTTGATTTTGTTTATAGAAAAAATTAGCATTATTTTATTTGAGATGTTGGTTTAAAAATATATGTTGATTGTGTCACAATAAACAATAGACGATCAAAATTCTTACAACTTTTTGCTTCGAAAATTACATTTTTTAGCGTGACCTTAATTTGCATATATTTATAAAATGTCAACTTTTTGAAAATCTATTTTTAAATGTTCTTTCATATTAAGATTTTTATTCTACTATTATTCTCTGGATGAGTCAAGATGCCGCTTTTTTAAATATTCTGTTTCTATTGAACAAGGCAATTATTAATTAATTAATCATTTGATGTCATATCTTGTAAAATTGCATTTATAGCGTGAGGATTATCTTCAACGACCTGAAAAAAAATCGTTTGGTTAAATATTAATAATTGATTTTTGAAATGCAAAAAAGTGTAATTAACTAACCAAATGTCCCGATCGAAGAACCCAAAACATTTTCAATTTGTTGTATGATTTGACGTATCCCTCAATGATATTATCAACAGCAAATGCAAGTCTCGGTGATTTTTTCCATTCAACACTGTGTTTCCAGTTCAAATTTTCCACCCATTTTACAGTACCAGGTGAGGCAACGACCAAATCAAATTGTCCAGCGTATACAGAAATTTTTAGATCAGATTCGTTCAATAACTCTTCGACTGAAATGTATAAAAATTTTCTAGAATAATATTAATAATAGTTATAACAAATATTCAAATTAAAATATGAACAATTATAATCAGAATAATATTTACCAATGTAATCAACAGGTTTCAAAATATCAGATCTTATATTATCAACAACAATTTTTGGATTCAAAACCCAAGAAGAAATAAGTCCCAAAGCTTGTTTCACTTCATTGTTCATAAAACTAACTAGCTTTGTTGTATTATCTGATGGTTTCGGTGGTTTTGGAAATGTAGTAGTGTAATTCTTTATTCCTCTATACGAATGTCTCTCAGATATTATATTGCTGGTAGAAATATGAGCGCTAACTTGATCAACGATTTTAAATGCAACATCCTTAGCATCCATAGCTTCTGTCCATTTTCCGGCTTCTATAGCTTGTCTTATTATTTCAGTTTCTGCTTCTATTTCATTGTAACCTCCAGTGTCTACTATTCCCTGTATAAAATCAATGAAGACAAAATTAATAAAAAGTTAATAATAATCACCGTCTATAATCTAAGTTGAAGAGTAAAATTCTTGAAGAAAAAATTTTAATTTTATCTCAGCGTTACAATATAATTTATCGATTAGAGTTTATTTCTCGAGAATAAGAATAAATAAATAAATAAGAATTAAATTTTTTTTGAATCCAACATTTCCTCCAAACAGTGTATCATAAAGCCGGTTTTTTTTTTTATTCGTAGCTCTTAATTTTTAACAGTCACATGCTTGATAGTAATAAAATAAAATACAATATTAAAATTTATTTACAAATTACCGTATTTAGTAGAAATGATCCCCAAGAAAGAATTGAGCTTATTGGAGAAATCCAGGGTACGCCCAAGACAACTCCTTTCAAATTACTTTGTATACTGTTAGAAGTTTGAGCCTGAAATGAAAATTACTCTGATTAATATCTCAATGAATGTTTCATAAATAGCTAAAAATAAAAAAACTTGAGTAAATACTTTATACCAAATAGAGGCCAATTGGACTCCCATTTTTGAACCATAGGACTCTCCAACAATGTAAGTTGGAACACTTTTGAATGTTGAGATTACTTCAAAAAATTTATTAACACATTTAAACAAGTCATTGGTTATCTGAGTGTTATTTTTTGCGTAAGCAGATTCATCGCTCACGTAACTGAATCCAGAGCCGACCGGGTTATCGATAAACAGAACATTGTAGTCATTGACCCAAGTGTAACTTCGACGGTGGCCGAAAATATCAAGAGGGCCGAATTGCATGAAGTTAGCATATCCTGCACCAGATCCTCCTGGTCCACCGTGAATCCATACCATCAGCGGTTTTGACAGTGGATCAAAATTTGTCGGTTTTTCGGGCGGATTTACGTAATAAAGCCACCAAAACATGTGAGCACTTGGTCGAACTGTTACGTATCCCCATTCTTGGTCCCCTGGACCAAAACCTTTTTTGCCTTCCACTAGATTCATGTGTCCTGAACAAATAAAAAAAAAATATTAGGAATTATGTATCATTGATAAAATACTTACTATTACTTAATTCTTCTAAGAGAATAAAAAAAACTAAAACTTTTGTGTAAAAAACTTGAAAAGCACCATTTATATGGAAGAAGAAATGAATAAGAAAAAAAAATTTTACAATTGAAGACATAATATTTACTAAAATCACTCAATTCAACTGAAGAGTTCAAGACGTATCTTTTTGTGGTCAAGCAGTATACTTATTTTCATTAATATTATCAATAATTTGTGTGATAAATGTGTTTTGATGCATGCTGTCATCGAGCAGCAGAGACGTCAATGAAAAAAAAAAAAAAAAAAAAACTATTGATGTATATAGAAAAATTAATGAAATGTAATCAATAATTTCTTCTTATTCATTAACAGACTGAGAAAAAAACTATAAAATTTCAACAAAAAATTCTTATTAAGCTCACGGGTAGAAGGAAAAAAGTGTGAAATTTTAACACATGAGCAGTTTTATGAACATGGACTTGGCGCGATTGTTTACAGTGAAACTGTTTTTGTTCGGATTTATGTATATGCAATACAAGGCGGATTGTGGACACGATAGCTCCTACAATTCTCGATAAATCTCAAGGAAACTTGGTACATTTATTCCTTGGACAAATATTTTTAATGAGTTTGAAGATGAGCAAAGTCGATTGATTAGATCAGACATGGTAGCCATTTAAAATTTTCAAGATTGTGAAGGTTGCATTTTTAGTTACTTTATTAGTGAATAATTTTTGACTAAGAAGAGATAACTAATTTTTGAAAAATCCATATTGAAGCTTATAGAATTATCTTTAATTTTAGGTATATAACATTAACTTGTTACATTTACTCCATAAGTTATTGATAAAAAAATGAAAATAATCTATACCTACGAAATATATCTTGTGATTGCTCAATTGTAATATTATTGTCTTGTGATATTATTGTGATAACTTTTTTTCTATGATAATTAGAGTTTGTTTCTGTTTATCAATTACCTTTGACATTGTATGTAATAAATAACGTATAATTGTCGAATGGCTTTAATAAATGAATTATTGATATAAATTTATCGATTACTGCTTATTTATTTAAATACTTGATGAAAATGAGAAATACATAACATTTATTTAGTATATGAAAAAAAAGTTTATGGTAATCAAGCTGACGTGAGATCTTGGACAATTGCAGTCGTAGCGTAGGGATTGTCAGTAGTAGTCTGAAAATATTACAATTTAAATAGTTATTTTTAAATTTTACTATTTACACACATCAAACGTAAAAAATTACCAAATGTCCAGCTCGGAAGACCCAGAACATCTTAAATTTCTTGTACGCCTTGACGTATCCCTCGAGAATGCCGTCAACAGAGAATGGGACTCTTGGTGCATTTTTCCAGGCATCATCATGTTTCCATTTTAAATTTTCCACCCACTTGAGAGTTCCCGGCAAGGCACAGATCAAATCCAGCTGTCCGTTGTAGATATAAACTTTCAAATTCGTTTCGTTCAACAACTCCTCAACTAAAATATTGATTATCAATCCCATTGTACAGTGAATAACAATACACAAGATAGTTTATATTCATACCGAAATTAACACCAGGCTTGAAGATATCTGACCAAAGGACTTCAGCGACTTTTTCTGAATCCATAACCCAGTTTGAAGTTAGTCCTAAAGCTCTTTTCACGTCAGTATTCACAAACTGAACCAGCTCTGCCCAATGCTCTGCTGGTTTAGGCGGTTTTGGGAAGCGGGTTGTAAAATTTTGAACTCCTGCATGGCTACTTCTTTCAATTAGAATGTTGAATTGTGTAATATTGTCACTGACTTGTCCAATAGTATTCAAGGTATCAACTTCAGCGTCAGTAGCTGCTTTCCAATTTTCAGCTTTTACAGCTTCATCAGCTTTTCTGGCGGATGCTTCTATCCTTCTCATACCAGCGGTGTCAACAATACCCTGATTAGTTAAAAAGGAAGTTATTAATATTTAATAACATTAATACTAAACTAAATGAGAAAACGAAACTGATGATGGTTTCAGCAACCAATTACTACTATTATTTTAATAGTAACTATGAATTCAAATTGCACGCATACGCATGCGCTCTAATTCTGAACCAATAAGAAATCAGGGTGCATATTTTCGAGTTATTTCGAAACTAAGCTAACTAAGCTATCAACCATCAATTTTAATATGTAAGATGAAACAAACAAGATCGTCTGCTTTGTTCAATATAAGTACACGAAAAGAATAATTTAAGAAACAGTAATTAATTTTTGTAAAGTTGATTGAGGATTTTTCATCAAAAAAAAATTTCTTTATCCTTAAAATAGATTTTTGAAAGATACAAATAAATTTTTTTTACCGTTTTTTGAAAAATATATCAATAATTCAAAATAATGTTGAGTCAGTTAAAACGTGCCATTAAAATAAAAAATTTTATAAAATTATAAAACCTTAAATAATAATTACTATTTTGTAAAAGTTTTAAGTACTATTTCTACGTTTATTCTTAAGAAATATCGATTTATATTGTTTATTTAATCCCGTCTATAACTTAGCTTTTTAAACTTTCATATGTTTATAAATTTTTTAATTGTTACATTAATAACAACACGTCATTAAGATCATCTTAGACAAATTAATTTTTCTACTAGTGCAGTTATAAATAATATTAATAATAATAATGTAAAATAATGATCTTACAGTATTTAACAAAAATTGTGGCCAAGCTAAGACAGTATCAATTGGAGAAATCCAAGGAGAACCCAGAAGAACTCCTTTCAGTTTACTTTGAATATTACTACATTTTTGAGCCTACAACAAAAAAATATTTTATCAGGTATTTAATGAACACATATATTCGCTAGGTGCCTGATATAAGGCATAGTGGGGGACACAAAACTGATGTCCGCTGTGGACAATACAGAACTAAGGGTGGCTCTTTATTACTAGAGGCTATGAAAATAACACGTATGTCAGTTTAATTAAATAAATAAAATAAAATGGGTCATTAAAGTTGTTGTATAGTTGATTACAAAAATACTAGTAGAAATAGCAATTGTAAATTTTATAAGTTTCCGGTTGCCAGTTGGAAATTAAATCAGCGAAAAAAATGGATAGCTGCTGCTCAACATCTCTCACATGTTCAGTCAGGACTAAATTTTTTTTACCCTTTCTTTAAGTTTCGGGTTAAAAAATAATATTATGGCTGATAGATTTAAAATACATTCGTTAACATATAATGATGTTAAATAGAGTTATTCGTTATTCTTTGTCTAATTTCAGATTGTTATATATTTAATATCAATACTGATTTTTCATTCAATATTAATTTAACAATAAACACCTTGACAGATTTTAAAACTGCTTAACCTAATTCACTTGAGACTTGTTTTAGTTATTGTGTTTATTTTCCTTACTGTTTTCAGCTAACCCAAGAAAAAATTTTTAATTTAATCTACACTTCGTGTAATATGTCACATTTTACATAAAAAAAAATTTTTTTTTCAAGTTTATTTAATTTTTTAAATAACTATTTGGCATCCAATACATGTAAATTTTCTAAAAAGAGCCACCGTAAGTTGTATCGTTAGGTGACGATGGGGTTACTCACCCAGCGAATAAGCAACTTCAAATTTTCAAAACACACTAAACTTTTGACATTTTTACCTGGTACCAAACTGTAGCCAGTTCCGCCCCCATTTTAGCACCATACGATTCTCCAAAAATGTACGTAGGGATATTTTTGAATGCTGGAATTTTCTGCAAAAATCGCTTGATACATTCCAACAGATCTCTCGCTATTTGCGCATTATTTTGGGCATAAGCAGATTCGTTATCGACGTAACTGAATCCAGAGCCAACCGGGTTATCGATGAACAGAACATTGTAATCATTGACCAAAGTGAGATTACGGTATTGACCAAAAAGATCATATGGACCAATTTCTTCAAAGTTTCCGTAACCGGTAGCTGAACTTCCAGGTCCACCATGGATCCAAATTACTAGTGGCTTTGACAAGGCATTGAAATTCGCAGATTTTTGTGGTGGATTCGCATAGTAAAGCCACCAGAACATGTGAGCACCTGGTCTTACTTCTTCATAACTCCAGTCTTGTTCTCCTTTACCAAAACCTATTTTTCCCTCTACATTGTTCATTTGCGCTGAAATAAAAATTTTTATTATTACATATGTTTATTTTTATTAATCATAAATTATAGTACCATAGAAAATCAAGAAAGAAGAAATCAAAATCCATATCCACGACATTTTTTTTATTGAGCATCAACAAAAATCATTAAAATAAAAATGATTAAGACACTCAAGAATCGCTCTCCTTTTATACTGATATTTTTATGTTATTATGATAACGTATATCATTTTAACTTATTGGGATTTAATATAAAAAGAAAAAAAAACGAATGCCTTTAGAAATCAACTTTGGATAAATTTGTTTCACGAATTAGTCATACTTTTAATGACTTTTTAATAGTTTTGTTTTTTCATTTATCTTGTTTTTTTTTCGTGATAGAAAAAAATACGATACGGGACTATTGTTTTTTTTTTTAATTTTTAAAAGATGAATCAAGTAATTTGAAAGAATAACTTTCATACATAAAAATGAATTTTTCAATTAATTTTAAAGGTTTCAATATTAACCAAAATTTTTTGTCAACCGAAAATAGAATGTATTTACTAGATATCTAGCAATGTATTGAATAGATGTCTAGTGATATTCCAGTATTTTTTTCTGTATTCTATGTGTAAAATCAATCAATCTAGGAGAAAATTTTAAAAAATGTCAATTTCGTATTTTTTGTTATTTTTTCAAAATTATTTTTTTGTAATTATTATCTTTTGGATGAACTTGTTTTTACATTTATATATCATAAATATCTAGTTATTTTATTATAAAAGGCCAATATGTTTTTCTAAAAAAAAAATATCGATGGCAAAACTTATCGAAATCAATTATCTACCAAACTACACGGAAAAAAAAAAACTGTTGCTGCTACAGGTTGGGTCTGTAGCAGCTACAGGCGTGATTTTGTAGCAGCTACAGGTGTGGGCCTGTAGCAGCTACAGGCGTGATTTTGTAGCAGCTACAGGCGTGATTTTGTAGCAGCTACAGGCGTGGTTCTGTGGTAGCTACAGGCTTACTATACAGTCAAAAAGAATAGACTACTTTTTTAAAATGAGAGTAACTTATACTTAAAAAAATGTCATTGAAATATGATAACACATATCGATCGATGAGTCAAAGTTTTATGTAACTCTATCCAAAATTGCTAATTTATAAAAAATTTTTGCCAAGAAATATAAACAATAAAAGATTAAAAAACGGGGTTTTTTTGAGGTTTCAAAATAAGCATCAACTTCAGACTTCTGTAAAATCGTAAATTCAAATTTTTTGTTCACGCTGAATTTTTTGGTGATTAGTTAAACCTTCTTAAACGCAATGATGAAAAAAAATTTTTGTTTTTTTCATAAATTATTATCATAATTTATAAACAATAGTCACTCGCTATCTTTTGATCAAATAGAGATAGAAATTTGTTTCGAATTGGCATTTATAAAGGATAAAATATTGGAATTACGTGCGGATGATGAAATTTACCACTATCAAATTTTATGATTTATTTAATTTTTAAAATTTGAGGCAAGTGTTTTCTTTTCTTAATTTGTATGAATAATTATGACAAAAGTATTTGTTCTGACAACTATCGTTGAATTAATCACATTAACTATCATTCTCACTATTAGAGTCATTTTCATCGCTTTCATTAACTCTAATTAAAAATATGAATTTTTTTGTAATATTCTATAAATTATTTTTATTGTTAAAAATTTGGCTGGCTACTTTGAAAATTCAACTTATTATTTATTTTTGTACCTACTGTGTAAGTAAGAAGCACATAAAGATAATATTCCAGGTATATTCGAGTAACTACGCCTATGAAAAAAGGATCAATTACAAAAGGGTCGAAAGTCGATAGGGGCCATAAACACTTGTCTCAAATTTTAAAAACTAAATAAATCAGAAAATTTGATAGTGGTAAATTTCATCATCCGCACGTAATTCCAATATTTTATCCTTTATAAATGCCAATTCGAAACAAATTTCTATCTCTATTTGATCAAAAGATAGCGAGTGACCATTGTTTATAAATTATGATAATAATTTATGAAAAAAACAAAAATTTTTCTTAATCATTGCGTTTAAGAAGGTTTAACTAATCACAAAAAAATTCAGCGTGAACAAAAAATTTGAATTTACGATTTTACAGAAGTCTAAAGTGGATGCTTATTTTGAGACCCAAAAAAAAACCCCGTTTTTTAATCTTTTATTGTTTATATTTCTTGGCAAAAATTTTTTATAAATTAGCAATTTTGGATAGAGTTACATAAAACTTTGACTCATCGATCGATATGTGTCATATTTCAATGACATTTTTTTAAATATAAGTTACTCGCGTTTTAAAAAAGTAGTCTATTCTTTTTGACTGTATAGTAAGCCTGTAGCTACCACAGAACCACGCCTGTAGCTGCTACAGTTTTTTTTTTTCCGTGTAATTACTCTAATTAATAAAATCATCTTTATTATAAAATGTATTTGTCGTTCAATTTTTTAATGCCATTTTAATTATTTAATCATCTTTAATCTTTGGGATTTCTTATAGATCAAATTTTTATTATTTTAAATCTAACTCATCAAATTACTCAATTATAAGTCACGATTGAAACTAAAAATTGTACTAAAGATAAGAAACAAACTCTTTTTACGTTTTTACAAAATAGTAATTTTTTAATGAAAGCATTTATGTTTTAATTTCAATAACTATTTATAATATTTAATAATAGAGGTATGTGCACTGATAAAAAAATTGACTTGACTCAAGAGCCAAACTCTTGAACCAAGAATTCCATTTTGAACAAAATGATTTTCTTGAGTCAAGAGAATAAATTCTTGAGTTAAGAAATAATTTTTGGTCGAAGAAAATTTTCTTGTTTCAAGAATTTATTCTCTTGCGACTCAAAAAAATCATTTTCTTCAAAATGGGATTCTTGATTCAAAAGTTTGGCTCTTGAGTCAAGTCAATTTTTTTATCAGTGTGAATATTCGAAATTTCGAATTACTCGAAGCGAATCAAATCGAATTATTTGATTCGAGAATCGATCCGAATATTCGAATAGTTAGAGTAATTTGAAAGATTCGAATAATTCGAATCTTTATTAAATCGAAAAGACGTGGTGTTAGACTCTCAAGTTACACTTTAAACATGGGCTACTAGGTTTTTGTGTTTATAGTACAAGCTCTAATACAGCTAGCTATCTCAATTCAATAAATTTCAGTCATTTTACATCAAATCAAGCAATAATTCGACTTTTTTTACTCATAATTGGAACGAATTTTGATCAGTTGATGTCACTCATATCATATGTATGATATGTATATCATATCATTCATGTGTCAGCCATATCATACATATGTATGCAATCAAACTTTTCGATAAATCCGATATTCGACTCGAATTTCGAATCGAATCTTCAGATTCGGTTCGATTCAATTCGAATAAGATTTGCCCAGCCCTACTTTGAATGAAAGTGATATAAATCAAGTTTTAATATTGTCAAAAAATACCAATATCTTTTTTTATTAATAAATAAAGAATGTATACAGAACTCAATTAATTACCGTAAATAATACAAGATGAGAGAAGTAATGCAATCAAATTACGTGCCATCGTAATAAATATCTACGAAGAATATTCAACAACACTGCCACCAGAAAACTGAACCATAATCAAGGTTTTTATATATACCAAACACCAATAAATTGATGTATATATATGACCGCGTAGTCATCGTAAATGTCAGAAAACATAAGGAAAATGATTAGATATGTAACTACTTTAAAAGAAATTCCCCACTTTTTCCTTATGCTTGATTCAAAGAAATTTACGTAACAGGTTTTTCTCGTACTATTAATCATAGATTACTTATTTTATTTTATGATAAATTGATAACATAATGCCCGTTTGCAGAAACAAGTTTTGTCTTCGTATTTTTTTTTTACGAACTATCAATAGTTCACTTTAAATTTAAACAAGTTTTCAATTCGGCAAGGTTAATCTACAGTCGGCGTATAACATAAATTATTCAACCGATGTTATTGTAAATCATAGCTCGAAGTTATAGTTCTATTGAAGTTTAAGGATGAAATTTTTTTTTATCATAATTCTGACGTAAATGCGTCTGTCTTCTTCTTTCATTCTGTTACATTCAACGGGAAATGCGCGTTCCTTTGGCGACTGCAGAAATATGATTCAAACCATCTTTAACATCATATGGCCAAACAGCCAGTTTTCAATAGTTTATATGTATATCATGTAATTCATCATTTTACAAGAAATAAATGGATTTAAATAACTTATTAAACGTCAAATTTTAAGTAATTTCGTATAATTCATATAAAGAAAAATTTTCGTTTATTTCTTGGGAAGTAGTTTTATGAAAAAATAAATTTCTGATCAAATACTTAATAAAATAATAAAATAACATTTATTTTACAAAAAATCTAAACATTGGTTATGATCATAAAAATAAAACAAAACAAAAAATGATGCATTTCAAATTAATATTTATTATTTTTTTATTTTCTTCTTTCTTAGCTGTTTCCAGAAAAAATCTCTAAATTTGAATAACCCGCTATTAGTACTATTTTCAGTGAATCGCCGCGCAAGCGCCCTTCAAACTTATAAGGTGTTGTTATAATTATCAGACCGGTCAGCAAGTAACAATCGTGGAGTGTTATTTCAAAATGTCTAGTAGACTATTTAATTATTTAAAAAACGATCTATTAGTCATTAATTATCAACAACTTCGACATGGACATAAAATTCGAGGGAAACCTCCTGGAGTGGCAAAAACTCTCAAACAACGTTTAGAAGGTATAATTATGTTTGTAAACATCAGCTATAACCTCCAATAACTCTAATTTACTATTATTCTTTATTATAAATTAAATATATTTTTTCAATTTTTTAGAAATGAAACGTACGGATCCGGAATTGGATTTCAAAGTCGATATTGGATTTAAACCGATAAAATTATCAAGGAGGGAAACTACTACGAGTTATATGGAATATGTTAAGGAAGTGAGAAAAAATCCAGAGTTAGAAAGAAAATCGCGTAGAAAAGAATGTAAGAAAATATTTTTATGTTTGTAATTTACAATTACATGGGCGAATTTCAGCAGATATTAGAAATTTATTTGAATTTTTTCTAATCTATAATATTGGTTTTATTTGTATCACATAGACAGTGTTTTACAAACATAATTCTCCAAATAGAAAGATAAGCAGCGCAGTTAATATATTTGGCTTAGTTTATGTGGTTTTTTCTAATCTAATAAATTATAAAAAAAGGATTTACAAAATTTTTGCTAGTCATTCTGTTGCTTTTTAGAATTTTTATTCAAATATTTTTAAACATAATTTATAAGATAAAGAATTATCAAATGTCTGCTAATTAAAAAGTTATAAATATTTTTCAATTATAAAAAATGAAGTTGAATATTAGTTGACAGTAAATTTTTAAAAATTTATGTAGAAAACTTTGAAAAATTTTTAATAGCATTCTTGACAAATTCTATAAATTAGGAAGTGAGAATTCGTTCGATAAGACACAGGGCACGAAGCACGGATACAGAGTATGATAGATACGTGCCCCGTGCCCTATCAGACAAATTCTAATGCTCAATAAACTAATACTTAAGCAGATCTTAATAAAAATTAATAATCATCAGTACTTTTATAATTTAAATAGTTAAATTATGTTTTTAGTGATACTTGATTTGGAGGACATAAAAAAGGACTGGTCGACCACAATAGCACCTTACCAAATAAAAACCATTGCTGAACACTACAACATTTTCTCTGATTTATTCGGAGATGCATACTTCTACCCCTCACTACCGATGGATATAAAATATGATAACAACAATGATTTTATTCCAACAGCCCACCGAGGTAATTTAATAAAAGCATCAGAAACCCAACAAGCGCCTAAAATAAACTACGAAGCAGCACCTGATTCTCTTTGGACTTTGTTGCTCACTACACCTGATGCTAATTTTACAAGCAGGGAACTTGAATATTGTCATTGGTTCATGTAAGTTTGATTCAATGTCAAAAGTTGAATAATTATTTTAATTTACTTGACATTAATTTTAATAATCAATAAGTAAACTTTCAGTGGGAATATACCGGGAAATGATATCGACAAAGGCGATCTTTTGATTGATTATATGAGACCTATCCCTCCTATGGGAATCGGATTATGCAGATATATTTTTATTCTGTATAAGCAAGATAAACAGATAGATTTTTCTGAATATCGCAAGGAGACGCCTTGGTAAATAAATATTTATTTACTAATACTATACTTATGTCACAGATAAGAGAGTGCTTTTTCATATTCTTTTGAAAAATGGTAGTACTAAATAAATAAAAAAAAATTTATTTATTTAATTTAATTATAAATTTTATTGTACAGTTTAGAGTTGGAAAAACGTAACTGGAAAACGATAGACTTCTACCGTAAATATCAAGATATTATAACTCCGGCAAGCCTGGCATTTTTCCAAACTGAGTGGGATCAGAGCTTGCAAGATTTTTACCATCATACTTTAAGTAAGTTAATCCACATCTATTAGTAAAACATTATACAACAATTGCGAAATATATTCGTTACTAAAAAAAAATTTTAGACATGAAATCTCCAAAGTTTGAATACGATTTTCCACCGCCGTACGTTCGTCCTCAAGAGTGGTTCCCCATCAGACAACCATTCAATTTATACATGGATCGTTATCGGGATCCTAAAGATATAAACAAAGATTTCTTAATGAAGAAGTTACAGAAAACACATCCGTTTAAGGGACCTGAACGACCATTGAAGTATCCACGAGCTTATGCCTTCGAAAAAGATATGCCATCGTGGTTGAAATTAGAATTATCAAAAGAAAAATTGAAACAAGGAAGAGTTAATGATATTGAATAAGTAAAAATTAATACGTTATTATATTGTACAATAAATAAAAAAAAAACTTAAACATTTTTAAAATACAAATGTGCACTAAAAATGTATTTAATTAATCATTTCATTATTACTGTTTATTGTTTGAAATTTTTCTTAGTGTCAAAAAGATAACATCTTTCTGTCAATGTAATTGAAAAAAATTAACCAATTTATTGCTGAAACTACAATACATATACTTCAGCTTTCTTTACGAGGGAAAAAACCCATATAACAAAACTTTTAATACAAGACGACTTTGAAGTCCACAGACAAATATTGAAAAATATGAAAAGCGACTATGTTTCTTTGAATATAACTTTAAGAAATAATGATTTAAATACAATTAAAATGCTATTTAAAAGTACTGCCACTTCTACTTGTCAAACTTTTAGAAAGAATTATCTTTATTTCACTGTTGAGTTCTGTCGTAAAGATGTTATTGAATTATTATTAGTAAGAAATGTTCAAGTGAACATTAATTGAGATATTATGATACTACTTGATACAACTGCTTAAATTGGTAATGAACATTTGTTAAGCCTATTGTTGAGTAGTGGTGGCAAATCTAAACTCAGATATTTTGATGAAAATCCGAGATCAATGCTTTGTGTGACTGTTAACAACTGTTAGGTAATGAAGTTGAAAAATTAGTTAAAAGTCGTCAAGTTTCTAAATTTCTTATGTTGAAGATGTATGAGGAAGCTAATAAAAAAAACCAAAATATAGTAACATACAGATATTTGGACACTTACATAAAATTTTTTTTTTTTTTTCATAGAGCCGAATAAAATAATTTTTGTTTTTTGAATATAAAATATAAAGCGTTTTACTTAGAGGTTTTTTTTCTTGACGTACGCGCTCTCATATTACCCTAATAAAAGTAATATAATTGTGATAAAGGTATTTTAAGATCAGGAAATTGCGTCACCTTCATGTGTTGGGGTGTATAAAAAACGCATTAAATTTTTTAATGATTTAATTAATCAAGCCTCGTACACATTTCAACTAAATTTTTGCTCTGATTTTTTATGTCAGCTCTTGATATTACTGACAAATCAATGATTTCGTGCTCAACTGTAATTTCTTTTCGTTGTACCACATCATTTTCATAGTAAATTTTAGATCTTTTTTCAGCGACGTAACTTTGGTACAAATTTTTCGCTTTCTCTTCTTCTTCTGGTGTCATTTCAAAGTTCGATAATCCGAAAAGCATGTCTGCTTTTTTTGTTACTTGATTGAGTAGCGTTAACACTTTAAATTAAAGATATTAATATTAATATTGTTTTTATGCTTCCATTGAAGAAAAGTTATGTTTATTAGTATGTTGTTACCATCGGGATCGAATTTTTCTAAATGATATTCCACTTGTTCAATAAATTGACCTTTAGATTTTCGAGAAGCTTTACCGTCGCTTGATTCAGATGTTTTTCGCCTGTCACGTTTTTTTTCACGTGGTGATTTTTTAACTCCTCCCAAACCGGGTCGGATGAAAACCATCATTGCCAGTATATTTTGTAATGAGCATTTTATATTTATTAATAATTCTTCACGTGATTTTTCTGATTTTATAAAATCATCTTCGCGTTTTTTTGCTATTTTTATTTCTTCTAAAATTTCCTTTTTATCAGCTTTGTATCTAAAATAAAAAATATATTCAATCATAAAGTCAGTTTGATTTTTTTCTGAAAATAATTGAGTAAAGTTTATTAATCTATATAATTAAGAGAATAAGCAGAATTTTGTGGCCAGTGTATTTATATGATAAAATGGTTTTTTATAGTTAAATTTGGTATCGTTGGAAAGGTCTTGACCTGACGTTGCGCCTTTTCAATGTTTCATATGCATTTCTAAAATAGTTAATGAACAAAATTTGTTTATTTATTTACTTTGTTTTGTACACGTTAATGTGGTAATTTGTCAAAAATAAATTTATATAATTAAGAAACTAAGAAAAATTTAGTGAAGGGTATATCTTTATTGTAATTGGATTTGATATTTTTTAGCGATAGTTATTTATGATTTAAATAATTGAGGGAGAAAGGAAAATTTTATGACGAGCATATTATTATTTTGAAAGGAATTTTTATAATTTAATTTGCTATCATCAAAAAGGTCTTGATAAGAATTAGTGCCTTTTGATTTTATATATTTTTCAATAGTCAATTTTTTATGTAAAGTTTTTGGAGGAGTTTTCAATAGTTTTTTGGTTCTATAAATTTTTTCGGTCACGTTTGTCCATTAAATTATTTGTAATTGATCCTGTGATAGCACTATTATTTTTTAAATTTATTTAAAAGGTACCCAAACTATTAGTGTGATTATAAATATAAAAAAATCATTAAGCCAAAGTTTTCTTATTCATAATTCGTAAATCTTGGCAGTCGCATAGTAACTGCATGTTACTAATATTTATTAAAATTCCCTAAGAAATTTTTTTATATTCGATATAAATTATTTTCAACTTACAATTATGAAAATCAATAAAGTTAAACAATTAGAATAATCACGAAAAAGTGCAAGTACAAAAAACCACAATTAAATACTTGCTTATCATATTCTCCACTAGTTGAAATCAATGAATTATTCAAATCAGCTAGAATCAAAGTAGCACAATTTCTTTTATTTAACAATGACTCACGTACTTCAAGATTATTTTCTAACTTTTTCAGTAAATGTTTTTTCTGCCTCGCTTGTTCTTCAAATCTAAAAAATCAATCAATCCAAAAGTTAATACAAACATTCATTGATTTATTATCATCGCATGTAATTATCAAGAAAAAAATATAAAGATTTAAAAAAACAAAATCACCTATCAAATAATTCATCATAAGATCGTGCCATCAAAGTTTCCTTAACTTTATCAAAAGTTTCCTCCAACAGTTTAATATGCCGTTCCAATCCATCATCATCATCATGATCATTATCTTTTGGCTGTCTATCCATCACTTCTAATGTTGGATCACTCTATCATATTAAATTAAAATGAATATTACTACTATGAATGATAACAGTATAATATAACATTATTGTAATAAAATTCAATATACGAACCTCAACTCGAACAAGCTCTCGGATATCAGCCCAAAGGTTCTCAACCCGGCTACGTAGAATATTTAATGTTCTCTCTCTTTCCTTCATATTTTTCCAAACAACCCGAGCCATCTTTTTATATTTCTCTCGAGTGTCATCCAGCTCCTCCGCTGCTAACTGACCCATGAATATTGCACGAAGTAGTACCTTGCATTGTTCCATTTTATCTTCTTTCAAAGCATTTATTATTGCATTGAAGTAAACTGTGTCCTAGTAAAATAAATTCTTCTTATCACATCTTATCAATTCATAAATATCTCTTAACTTTATCCATATTCCGTTTGATTGAACCTTTTTCAATATTTTAATCATCGCTAAATAAGTGTTACGAATCGATTCAGCAGCGTTTCTATTAGCGACATATTTTTGATAAAGTGACGCCAGTTTTTGTTGATGAGGATCAGGATCTCTTAATTGGTTTTGCTCGTCGTATTTATTCATTAACATTGTGCACTCTAGCTAAGTAAAAATTATTGATTATCATGTCATTATGATTATGATTAGTTAATGGTATTTTATTTATTATTTTTTATACCTTCAGGTCAAAGAACTCTTTCATCTTAATTTTTTTCAGGTAATAGCACTCGTCTAATTGTTTCCTTCGTAAACTACAGTCTTGATTGAGTGCTTCATAGACGACCTACATTTCAAATTGACAAGAATTTTTTTAAATTATACTATTGATACCCGAGAAAAAATAATTATTTCAAATTTCTTTTAATTTTATCACTTTGTATGAAATTGTATAAGACTAAAAATGAAAATTCTTAAAAATTTTTTTTAATTTTATGAAACCTTGCACAACTATTTTTAAATTCACACAATTTTTTAACTTTCCACTAACAAAATCGAAGATTTTCAAAAATCGGGAAGTTATTGGTCTTACCCCGTTTTGCAAAAATCGAATTTTCAAAAAAAAGTGTTTTATCAAACTTCTATCAGACTTTTAAGCTCGAATAGTTCAAGAGTTTCGAAAAGCTATCTCTCTGAGCTCGGAGAGCTCAAAATAATACACAAATTATATTTTTGAGCTCGAAGAGCTCAAAAACGTCATAAGTGCTATTTTAAGCGCCCAGGTATGGAATTAGCGGAAAGTTACAAGGATGGCCTTCAGGGTCAACCGTTTTCCTAATTTTTTTTTAAATATTTTTTCTTAGAAGTGATATTTGAATTAATATTTCAAATGCAAAAATTTATTATCGACTAGGTACAGCTTCGCTTATTTTTGGTTAAAAAAATTAAAAATATATTTTTGTAAAGAAATATAGAAATCAATGTGAGTACGTAATTCAATTTCGTTCGTTCAATACAAATATTATTATCAACAAAATAAAATCTTTATACTTTGCAAATGACCTATTTTTAACGAACAAACAAAAATTTTTGTTACTGACCAATCAAACATTGATGAAATATTTAAACAGAGTTTTATTTTTATTCTGCGTAAGAATTTTTAAATGAAAAATTTGTCAAAACGTTACATTAATAAAAAGAATACGGAGAACACAATAAAAAGAATACAAGAAAAACGGTTGACTCTAAAGACCACCCCTGCAACTTCCCGCTAATTTTATACCTAAGAGTTTAAAATTGCACTTATTAAATTTTTGAGCACTTCGAGCTCAAAAATGTAATTTATATGCTAATTTGAACTCTTCGAGCTCAAAGAATTAGCTGTTCTATGCTTTTGAGCTTTTCGAGCTCAAAAGTCTAGTAGAGGTTTTATAAAACTTGATTCTTTTTATTTTCAAACTGCAATTAATTTTGAATGAATGAACTGATTTTCACGCGGTTGGTAGCATTCGACGCAGTTTTTCGAATCCTATGATAAACATTTAAATACAAATTGATCAAACCGAAAATTTTTGCGAAATTTGAAAAATTTTATTTTCCATAAATAAACGAGACTGTAATCCAGAATAATTTCCAAAAACATATCCTACAATGGGATTTCGATCTTGGTAAGCCAACTGAATATTTTTGTCGGCCTGCAACACTTGATGCATGCGCCGCCGATCTCCACTCTCAACTTCTTTGAGAATTTCTCGGTACTCTTTAATTTCATCTCTCAAAATTTTTATTTCCTTAGCTAACCTCTTGCGTAGCCTTGTTGCTTCGGTTGCTTTGATTTTTTTCTGACTCCCTGTAAAAAAAAACAGCATAATCATAATCTATTGATAAAACAACTTTTTGGTTAAATATTTACCGTATAATTTTAATACTCCCTTATACTGATAGACTTTATCTCTGATACTCCATCTTGAGTCTTTAATCCCGTGAAGTCTATATCCACGTACACTTAAAATTTGCTTATTCATTTTTAATTAAATTTCAAAGTTAGTATGAAGTAAAAATAAATAATTAAAATGCCGAGTACTTAAGATAATTTAAAAAAATATAGTGTGATAAAATATCGATGTTCGTTTGTTTTTGCAGAATATTGTAAGAAGAGGGAGACGGGTGATAAATACAATGAGATCTTTTGAAGACATTTAAACAATGAAGAAAAAGTAAAGGGATAAGAATATACAGACAGATTAATCGATGCGGTATTTGTATCGCCAGACTCTAACTCAATGAAATCCTTCAGGCGATGCTTCCGACTGGATATAATGGATGATAATAAAGATATAGGGTGAAATGTATATATAGATGCACGTGTAGGTGTATTAACACGTGAAATGTATATAAAAATACGAATGAGAAGCAGCTTGATTGGATACCTCAATTGAAATGGGAGTTTAATTGGGGTGATATTCTGAAGCAGTTATTCTTGTTACTCATGTCTTCGTTACGAGAAAATTCGTCTGACCTAACTATTATTGATCCCGCGGTTCTGGAAAATGTACTTATAAATTTTTTATTGTCTAGACACTCTTTAAAAATTCATAGACATTATTGCCGTGACCTAATTTTATAATTTAATTATCGAAATTGTTATTAAATGTTTTATTTTACCCTTCTACGTTTTTTAAACTCTTTTTTGTTTTTTTTTTTTCGTTTTCTTTTTTATGGTTTAGTTGTATTTTTTTATGAAATTCAATTCAACTGTCAATACCATATAGTTATATAGTCATTGAATTTTTATGCGATGCAATAATTTTTTAGCGTCAATAAATTCTCAAGAGATTTTATCTACTGTTTTATTTTTTTTTACAATCAAGAGAATAATAATAATAATGAATGCGAGCTTTTATTTCAATAAAATTTTTTTCTACTTTTCAATTACGACTATCTTTGACAACTTCTGTCTCTATATCTCACAATACTTCAAATTACGTTATAAAAAATATTATAAATTATTTATTGTATTCAATTAATTAACGAAAAATTAATAAAAATAACAACAGAGTTAAGATTTTTTGAAATTATAATAATAACTTTGATATTGCAAAAGAATAAAAAAAAAAAAAAAAATTAACTTGATTCAAGAGAAAAATTCTTGAACCAAGAATATAATTTTAGAGAGGGTAATTATCTTGAATCAAGTAGAATTTCTTTAAATCAAGAATCTTAAGCTCTTTAAATTTAAATACTTGATTCAAGAACATTTTTTTTTCTGTGTACTGATATTGGTACATATTTGAAAATTTTTTTCATTTTTTAAATAAATAAAAAGTTATTTATTTATTTATGAATCAAAATTTCAATTGAAAATAAAAAAAAACCATCAAGGCTTAATTTTCGGTATAAAAAAAGGTATAAAGTTTGGTAAAATTGCCGGAGGATATTTTCATCGCGTATAGCAACAGGGAGCAAACGTACTTACTTTACTCACGGTTCAGTAGTGTCGCTATGACCAGAGGGAGAAAACGCGATAACCCATAAACTATACATTAAACCTGAAATTTCCATTTATCTACATCAATATAACATGTATAGATGTATACATAAGGATAAACTTATGCATGAAATACTGGTTTCTACATATTGATCGATATTGTTCTCGTACTCATGAGATTTACTAATGATATAAGTAGATATAAATTATTCCACTGAAATAGATTATCTTCTTTCGTTAAATAGACAAAAAGGTTTCAACTTCTAGATTATTAATTCAATTGTTGGGAACAATCAACAACTGTTCATATTGGCAATGAAAATAAATTAAGCAAAATTTTACTCAAAGAATAACTATTCCCATTAGAGATACACACTTTTATTTTTATTATTCTTATTCATAGTTAATCAATTATTTTTTTATGTCATCCAATTTATTATTTACTTGTCTGTAAGCATTACTAGTTTAGAAAAACACATGTGGCCGACTATTATGGAATCACCTGATGTCGCTTGTGTTTTAAATTAAATAGAATTATCACAAATAAAAGACAAAATTTACACTTGTGATATTTAATAGTCTTCTACTTCATATGAATCTAAATCTAACATTAAAATAATAGTTTAATTTGTTGAGTTTTTCAAGCATAAAAAGTAACGCGAACAATTGTTTTAGTTTACGTTTCTGTTATTACAATCATGATTGTGTTTTTTTAAAGACTCGCTACTCTCATAATTTATAAAATATATTTTAGTAGTTTTAAATAAAAAATATATTAAATTTTGTAGTATTAACTAAGTTTATCGCTATACCTCGGTAATTAAAAAGTCTACGCTCTTCGAACTCATAGTTAGATGGACCTTATTATCCCAAAGTGAAATCACAACTCATTCTTAGTGTTTTTATACTGTAATTATCTTGTAGAATTACCGCAATGTTGAACTAAATTTCTAATCAAAGAAGCTGATATGCACAGAAAAAAAAAATTTATTGACTGGAGAACAAAATTCTTGGCTCAAGAAAATTTTCGGGTGCCTGAAGGAAGACCGAAGTTGTGTTGGCCGAAATAAAAATTTTTTTTGAAATTCTATTCTTGGTGGAAGTAATTTTTTCTTAATTCAAATTAGCGTAAATACTTGATACAATAAATTTTTATATTTGATCAAAATTTTTTAGATACTTTAGGGAAGTAGCGCTACCTACTTCAGCTAAGAAAAAAATTTTCTCACCTTGAGAAAATTTTTCTCTTGAATATTTGATACCCATTTTATAATATTTTAGCGTACAATTATACATATTGAATGAAAAAAAAAAAATGATTCAATATTATTTGATCTTCCAATTTGACAAATTAGTCAATAAAAATATGAATGAAAATTTAATATCGAGATATTTAATTTTTTGGAGCAAGAGAGAAATTTTCTCAAGACAAAAAAATCTACTTCTATTGAAAACAAAAATTTTGGAGCAAGAAGCTAAATTCTCTCAAAACAAGAATATTTTCTTGACAAAAATTTTTTTTTGCTCAAGAAAATAATTAGAAAGAAAAATAAATATTTTCTTGACTCAAGTGAACTTTTTTTTCTGTGTGTAGTTTTAATAAAACTTCGACGACCTGTCGCTCAAAATGTATGTGTATTTCTACGGGATCTTTGGAAAAACTGCATGAATTAGTGAAATTATTTATTCATTAGTTTTAGATTTGTGTAAAAGAAAACCTGAAAAATTATTATCAATAAAATATTCTTAAAATAATAAAAATTGTTACTAAGTAATAAATACATAAACCGAGAATTGATTGTCAAATGTCTGTCATCCAAAAAGAAAGCTCATCCAGCCTGAGGCCGCCGACAAAGTAGTAGCAATATTAAAGGCAGTTCAATCAAATTATGGATTAATAAAATTTCCTTTGCTTGAATGATATTAACATAAAAATAAATGAAGTGATTAAAAAAAAATTTGATTAGCTAAGTGTCGAAAGATAAGAAAAATAATAATTTTTTTTTATCTTAAAAACTAAAAGAATCCGGGAAGAAAGAAAATACAGAGATAGAGAAAAGGAAGTAATCAAGTTCGTAGATCTCATAATGGTCTTATAGAGTTTCCCCTGTGGGCAATACACTTGGAGCAAGAAGGTAGAGCTACTGCTATGCTATAATAAAAGGGGAGAAAATATACGGCGTGGGATAAAGCTAGGAATCTTTACTTTTGCTTAGATACCTTCTTGAATAAAAGAAAATAGTCAAATGAAGACTCTTATTCTTATATTACTAAAACTCTTACGCAAGTAATCGGCTTTGTAAAGTATGGTAAAGTTACACCTTGATTCTTAATCGTGTTTCTCACACTTTTGTTCCATTAACGTAAAAATAAATAAGGTAAAGTTTTAACTAAAACATTTTATCTAAAAGTTCGTCGAGCATCAATCTCCATTTTCTTCTTGTCTCTTTTGTCAGTAACTTATGAAAAATATAGCTTGAAAAAAAAATAGCGATTCCTCTGCAAGTGTCGCCTGAAGACACATTTCTCTTCGATCATATTCAAATTTTTATTTTTATTATTATTATTCTTTCAACTTTCATGCTCCAGTTTATTCTATACTTCTATTATTTTTTTTTCTTTTATCTCCTAAAGTACTATTAAAAGTTTCCACTACCATGGACGACCGATTTTTGATCGCTGAAAATACGCTGAGGAACGTAATGAATAAGAAATAAAAAATGTAAGTAAAAAATATACAAGAGTTTTTTTTTTTGTATCACTTTATATTTTATTTGGAATTGATTTTTTATAAAATATTTCTGTTAATGATCAAATAAGTTAAAAAATTGTTTACGACAATTTTTATAGGAATTAACTTATGAAAATAAAATAACAGTTTTATTCTCGGTAGTAAAAAGTTTTGTCAATAAAAAATAACTTTTAACTCAATTATTTACTTAAAAAATTGTTTACTTATTTAGACTCATAAAATAGTTTAATTGCTATCAATTTTTATATATTAATATAAATACAATTTAAGAAAAAAAAATTTAATCTTGTGATTGAACGCACTGATAGAAAAAAGGAAATAATTCAAGAAAAATAATTTTGAACCAAGAAAGTTATTTTGATGAAAAACGATTGTTTTGGTTTTATAATTCATTCTATAGATTTTTAAATTCTTAATAAAAAATCAAATTTTTCAGTCAAGAATAATTTTCTAATCAAGAAGAATTTTGTTTTCTATTTTTTCCTTCAAGTATAAGTTTCTTTGTTCAAATGTTATTACCTTAAACTTAAAAAAATAAAATCTCTATTTAAGACAATAAAATTATTTTTTTAGTTTCATCAAATTTCAAAGTATGTGTGTAAACTTCTTCTAACATTTAAACGGCCTGACCGATCCAAATGCAGTTTGAAGTATTTCAAAGGGTTCCATCAAACTTAGATTTTCTGAAAATTTGAACCGGTTTGTCCCAATAGATTTTGAGAAATCTCAAGAATAAATTTTTCAAAGAAATATTTTTTAAAACAACTTTCAAGTTTCTTTATCGATTGCTCTCATGATAAAATCAGTTTTTAACTTCAAAAAACAACACCGATTTCCGAAAACTGGATTAAAATCAGTTAATTCATTCAAGCGACATCGTCAATAAATTCGAAAAAAGTGTTTTTTTTTTTTATGTATCTTAGGAATTTCTGCTCAAATCGTTTTGCAAGTATCGAATAATCTGTTCGTACTCTAATATTGACGTTGAATCCCGCAAACCGCATCAAAACCAGTTCATTTTTTTGAGAAATATCGCAGTTCAAAATAAAAAAAAAGTCTATTCCAACAAATACTGCAGTATATCCGTGGATTTTAAAACTCAAAGTCGTATACAGGCTACATTTTTGAGCTTGGTGAGCTCAAAATTTAGCAGAAAATTTATCAACCGATGTAAGCTCAAATACAGCGGGAAATTTCATGGTTGTTCTACAGAGTCAACCCTTTTTCAAATTTTTTTCTACACGGAAAGCATCATAAATCCGAAAGTTTCATCAGTTTTATCGGAATATTGTTAATGAAGTCGAAATAATTTTGAACCAATTTTCAGAAAGAAGTATACAAGTGTCTCATTTACAAATTATATGGAACTTTCGTGAAAAGTAAAATTTTTGAGTACCGAATTTTTTGACTACCTAAAAATTTTAAAACAAAAATGCAATTTTTAAGAAAATATTTTTCTTGAATCAAGTAATTATTTTCTGTCAGCGCGCACAACTATTCAATCAAAGAACAATATTAAAACTAATCATGATAAATTATCAAACTAAAACAAACAATCATCTTGTAAATTTAAGTCCCACGGGTTTTTCAAAACAAATATAACCTAATAAAACACATATTAAGTTTTGTATCGAGGATACTAAATGATATTTTAACAGTCCAAACGGTGGCTAAATCAAGCCTTAGTTGTATTTACACAAAGCCGACGAGGGTTGACTCGATATACTTTAACTTGAAGAGGATCTGTGAGGACAAGTGACTTTAATTAATCTCACTGTGTAAATACAACGAATAGAACTACGTCTCTCTTTGTACACTGACAAGGCTAGAATAAGAGAAACAAAAGTCTAACACATTAAATTTTTTAAAAATAAATCTTTTTTAGTACTGAAAATTTTATCATTTTATTTCTTATTTTACATTTTTTAATCTACTTTTTTAGTATTATTACCTGTACTCATAAGTTATTCATTATCTTTTAATCATTTTTATGATTTATTTATTGTTTCTGTGTCGCTTTTTTAATATTTGACTTTTACATTCTCCAGGGGTAAAATGAATAAAATGGTGTCAGAATAATTGAGTAAAGTAAATGAATAGTTATCCAAGATATATAAATAACCAATAAAAATAAAAATTCTGGTAAATATCTATGAACAACATAAAAACTGACGGTTTTCTTACACTTTTAAATAATGTATCTCTTTGAAAATATTCTCATTTTTGAAACTTTATACAAAACGACTAGAAAAAATTTTCTATGAAAGACTTAAAAAAACTTTTAATTTAAAAAATTCGTTGCTTGGAGTTTCTTTAAAAAAAGTTCAGAATAATCTGATATTTTTAAAGAATATTTTTTTATTTTCATACATAAACGTTTGATTAGATGCAAATGTTAATAAACTGTTATAAAAATAATCACTGAATAGTTGATAACTTATGAGTGCTTAATTAAAATAAGAATATTGTAAATATCAAATCGATATTATCAATAAAAACAACAGCATTTAAATCGCTTTCTTATTCTTATTATTATTATCATTAGTTTTTTTAGTGGAAAACATTTTTCACATTGTTATACTTTAATCAGAATGGTAAATTTTTTTCATAAATTTATGCCGTGACGGCAAAGTGATTTAACAGCAAACTTATTATTAGTTTGCGATGTAATTTTATCCTTGGTGATAAAAAATTAATATTTCAGGTTTTCATACATCGCGATAAGAGCGGCAAGGAGGGGGTGGTCCACTCCACATACCGTTTTCGCGACAAGTAGGCCTTTTAACTGGTTCGAGAGGTGTTACGTACCCAGGTGAACAAGTTACTTGGATAGTGTCTTCGGGTTTGTACCAAAATTTCAGCGGGGCTATTTTTCCATGTGGTGGGTCGCCTGGATACGGACATCTCACTTCACCTGAAACATTAAATATTTATAATTATAATAAAAATTAAAAATAAATAAATATTTACAAGATACATTTTTTTATTAATTAAAATAAAATATCTGATGTAAATATAAAGATGATTGGATGAATATAAAATTGAATAGTTCATCTATTGAATTAAGTAATTATAAAGTTTATTAAAGATTTCTTTGACGGAAAACTTTAAAGATTGATTAAACTTTGAAAATAAAAAGTTACATTGAGGCGGATCGTGTGACCACGTTCCATTTTCCATGCAGATAATTGATGCTTCACCAATCAGTTGATGACTAGGCAGACACGCAAACCTCAAAAGAGATCCTACTTTCTTTACACGGACACGTTTCTTTCCAGAACTTGATCGATCTTCTATAATTTTTGTATTTTTTGGTATAGCTGGCAGCCGGCAAATTATTTCTTAGAACAAATAGAGAAGAAATATTATTAATTTACGTCGATATTTTCAAATTGGTAATACACCCTTATTCAAGTTATGTGAAGGGAAAATATTAATTTATACTACTATTAAGTAGTCTGTGCACATAATTCTATTCACATTGCCTGAATTGATAGGTATTGGTAATTAGGTCGTATTGATACAAAATTATTATTATATTTAAAAATCTCGGTTACTAAAAAACAAAGTTATCAATTTATTTGCTGGCGTTTCATTACGCAAAGCGTTTCACAGAAAATGTATTTTAATTAAATTATCACAATGAAATCTCACTTGACATCACAAAACTTTAAATTAATTTATGAAAGAGATTGATAATACTTTCTAATTTTAAAAATATAATCTCTGAGAAATTAATAAAATATTTTAGAAGGTTCGATTATTTTTAATTATTCCCTGACATGTAAAAATACAAATTTCACAATAAATAGTAAAATAAATAAAGTTAGTCTTACGAAAACAATGAGGAGGAGGAGAACTCCACTTTCCGTCATCTCTGCAAATAATTGTCGCTTCACCGATTAGATTATTACCCCACATACAATCAAAAGACGCTCTACCCCCAACGGTATTGTTGTACGCTAATACTTGTAGTCTAGGGTTTGTTACGTTTATTTGCGGACAAAGTATTGGCTCGCAGTGTGGTACTTCACTTGACCATCTTCCTGTAATATTAATTTAATTTTCCATTATACAATTGAACATACAATATACACTCATAATCATAGTTATAATTTATTAATTATGTTCGTCAATCTATACTTCTATATCTATATCTATACTAATATATAAATCTTTAGAGTTTCTTACGGTTGTTCCGTTAAAACTATTAAACTATACATCCGATTGAATTGAAATTTTGCATCCATGTAGGGAATACATTGACTTGATGGATAAGCTAACTTGTTTATCAGTGTTGAATCTCCGAAGTGTATAGCGGGGGCGTCAATAGTTGGAAAAAATCATAAAAAACTAAATTTTGAATTTTAACTCTTCTAGACATGAAATTTAGAGAGAAAATTTTTGGGCTTTGTTGAGAGCAAACAAGAATGTATTAAATTAAGTTTAAATCCCAAAATCGGTTACGGGGGTGCTAATGAAACAAAAATAAAAATTTTAGGAATCTTCTGTAAGTCATGTAAAAATAATTCATGAACGAATTTTACAATATCTCACCTCACAGGGGGTTGCGGAGGTGGGTGTTAACAATGAAAATTTTAATTTTCAAGCTATAGCGCCTACATGCTCTAAATTTGGTAGGAATCTTCTATATGTAATGTAGAAATAATTCATGAACGAATTTTACTATATCCCGGCCTAAAAAAGATTGCGGGAGCGTTAACAATGAAAAATTCCTGTTTATAATGTATAGCTCTTATAGATTCCAAATTTGGTAGGAACCTTCCATATTTAACACAGAAATAATCTACGAGCGGGTTTTACGACGAACCACCCCAACAAGGACTGCGGGGATGGGTGTTAACAATAAAAAATCTTAAGTTCCAAAACGTAGCTTCTAAAAGCTTTAAATGTGGTAGAAATCTTTTATTTGTCATGAGTTTACTCATGAATTAATACTCATGATTAACTCCAAATTAAGTAGGAATCTTCGTGTGTAATATCAAGTTCAGCTAAGAATGGATTTTCTCGAATTCTAACCCCTAAAGGGATTGCGGGGGCGTGAACAATGAAAATCTCTCATTTTCAAACTATAGTTTCTATGGACACGAAATTTTGTTGGAACCTTTTATTTATAATGTAGAAATCATCTCGAATAGGATTTTACAAAATTTCTCCCCAACATAGGAGTGCGGGAGTAATAATTATCAAAAAATTAAAATTCTTCAAATACAGTTCCTACAGATATAAAATTTGATAGAATCATAGATAACAGCAAAATTCGTCGCACTTTAAGCTAGGCCGATTTCAACTTCACTTATGAGACCTACAATTACTTTAACTGAAACTTTCAATGCTTATTTCAAATTTTTTTCTTCATGTTAATTATTATTCATTTTTGGAAGAAAGCCACGGGAATGTTATAGTGATTGCACATTGAAAGTTACAATGAATATTAGCTAGAATAATCACATGGTTAAAAGGTACAGACCAATCCGATGAAATTTGGAATCTGTGCAAATCAAAATAATATTCTAATTTAATTTCAAGTCTAGATCTAAAAATACAATTCTATTCAATTCTAAATATAATGCTAAGTGCCCAGCGAAGCGGGTGGGTAATAGCTATTATCGTTATAATTATATTGATCAAAAGCATAATTTGTCACAAAATATTTAACATCAAATTTTCATTGTGTGAATTATATCATTTGACAAAAAAGTAAAGAATGCACTGACCGTTGTATTGACAATTCAAACGTTGAGATCCTTCGAGTCTGTAACCATCTGGACATTCGAATTCTGCTTTATGTCCCATTCTCGTTCCTTGAATTCTTGAGATCATTGGCGAAGCTACTGTCAATGTAGGGCAATGTAAGTCTGTAAAAAGATAAAAGTAAATCGATAAATCATAAGAATAAGAAATCTTTTCATAACTTCTATAACTTGTTTGAATATTGTATTTAAGTGAATAAATTTTACCTATAACGTGTATGCGGATTGAATTAGTGAAACCTTTCGGCGTCGAACAAGTATAAACTCCAGAGTCTTGATTTTTGACGTAGTATATCGATAATCTATATTTCCAATCTTTTTCCGACGCAGCAATTGCCCAGCCTGAAATTTATTGTTTTATTATCTATCGATTGAAGAATTTTCAATAATTTTAAATATTTGACGAAGAACATGATGTAAATCATTTCTTGCTTTCTTAGAACAATCCGCTGAAATATTTATAGGCAATTTAAAAAGAGTTTAGCGTATGTTTATGCAGTTTAAAAAAATAAATAGAAGAACCTGAGGGACAAAAACTTATTAAAGCAGGTGTATTTTGTTTCTTTTTGATGTCAATTTTTTGTCATCTAGTAAATTAAGCTTTTTGCAACGTAAACTAATTTATTGGCCATGTCACCTGGTCAAATGAACGCAATATTCATTAATGGCGAATGATTGAAGAAACTGAAGCAGCTTAATAATAAACTAATGACAAGCTGTCGAATCAAAGGCTTGAGATGCTTTGTGAGCAAAATGTTAACGTCCTGTTCAGAAGCTATGTTTTTTTATAGTTAATCGTTAAAATTCATAGTTACTTTTATAAGGTTAAGTTGATACGAGTATCAGAAAAATACAAATTTAAAAGTCAATGTTTGAGCGTATACTTGGCGTGAGATATAGCCGAGTCTCTGGGTTTTTCATATTCGACTTACAAAGCTCGAATAGTTACCGAACCAATCGATTCAGGCCGACTTTATCGATATTCATGTATTAGATTATTCAATTTTAAATATTTGTTTACATTTATTATTTTGTCAAATACTCAAAAACCAGATAAATTTATTCACATTTATTTTAATTTATGTTGAATTATTGAAATTATGAAATTTTTTAAATTACAAACTCTAAAAACATTGATTTTGTTTCTATATTCAGGTTCGCTGATTTATTTTTAGCGAATAATTTAATTTGATCGATTAAACTAAGTTTTGTAAATAAAATTCGATTTTAACATGTTTGTTTGTGTAAATTTTTTTTATATAATTTTGTAAAAAATTTGTTTGTTTAGAAGGTTTAACCAAAAGGTATTGACTTTAGCTTTCATATATCGTTAAATTTTCTTAACAAGCTTATTTGTTGGCTATAACTATAACTAAATTTTAATAATATTAAAATTTTAGTATTGAGAAATTTAAAAAATAAACACACTAAAAAATGTGTTTAGTATTCATTTTGAGATTAATACAAAAAATTGGATCAAAAAAAAATTTTTTTTTAAATGCAATTGACTAGTTAAAAAAAAAAAAGTAATTTTTTTCTACTCTCTAACATCTAAACCTTCTAAAGCAATTTTTTTTTAATTGTTACACTTAAAAAAAAAGCAAAAGTTGAACGAGCACTCGAAACTAAATTGTTCGGCACAATAGAAACTAGAGTACATAAAAACCGAAATAGTTACAAGATTTTTTTTCTCCGGTTTTAAATTGCGCTCTCTGTATAGGATATTATTTACAGTACCCTTTTTGTTGTGAAAAAGTGAAAGAAAAAGAAATTCACCTGTGAGATATTGACGAAACGTCGACGTCCACGTCCATTCTGGATTACCCAGCTGTCTAGCGAATAAACACTCGAGATGTAAAATGCTTCCAGGAAATACTGCTAATGCTCCAGAAGGTTCTATTGCTGCTGATCCCGTTGGTAATCCAAATAATATTGTCGGTGGGGCATTTTCTGTAAAAGAAAAAAAAAAATTAACTAAGTTTAGGAACAATAATTAATTTCAGCAAAAAAGCAATTTTTTTATTTTAAAAAGGCTATTTAAAAATTAAGCTGCCCTAACCAGCGTCTAGTGAACCGAACCATCTTCAAAACATCATATCTTGAATTTTAACTGGTTTCTACATTATTTATGACAATAAAAACGAGATGTTTTGTTCCAGCTCACACATACAATTTTGTGGCTAAGCAATAGCAGCTGTTTCTGCACTCTTAGTACGGCACACGGTGGTATTTCGTAATTCTTTTCACTATTCTCTGGCAACCCTTTTTCATAGCAATTTTTTTTGTCACTACACAGCGTTTTTTAATTCAGACTTCATCCTTGACAAGTAATGTGACTCATGAATAAAAGACTGATTATTATTGTGTGGTTTTATAAAGATTCGCATACGAGGAATATTGAAAAGTTCTCGTTAAAATAAATTGAAAATTATAAATAAAAAATATGTATGTAATCAACTTTTGTATAGAACAGGTATAAAGGACCTAGATAATTTATAAAAAATTAAAGTTTAATTGTAAAGATATTGTAATTTTTCCACAAAAGTGAATTACTTTTCGCAAAAAAATTATGTTTTTTTATGTGACATTTTTTCAATATTCTATTATAAAGTTCTAGGTCAAAATATCCACCTAAATAATGCCCAACTCAAAAATATTCACGATAAGTATCTACAATAAATAAAATTAAATTTTTTGCTTATTTGACAAAACTATATAATTTATTTTTCATGAATAGATAACTTGTTAGTGATAAAAAAAAACTAAATCTAGAAAGTAATAGCAGAATTGGCACTTCTTATCCGATCTTTGAAACTTGTAGTTTTCGCTTTTTGACGTCATTTGTTATTTTCAACAGTACATAAAATAATTATTCTTACAATTGATGAGTGACTGAATAATTAGGGATTGAAAAAATATTTTCTGATTTTTATTGTCTTATGCAAGTTGTAATTTCAAAGCTATGGTTTATGGTTTTATCTCATAGTAAGTATATAAAGAAATTAGTTTACACGAATAAGCAGATTGAATTAATGTTTATTAAAACAATTTTTTCAATTTTTAGGTTTCTTTTGAAGTATATTTACAATTTGTTGATTTAAACGATTAAATGAGTACAAGGGAAGTACGTGACATTGTTTGTTGATAAAAAATACCCGAAGAAGAAAAAAACCTTTGCTTTTGATATTATTTTAAAAAATGTATTCTTTTTATAAAATTTTTTGTTTCAATTAATAATTATTACATTATTCTTTTAAGTAATTCAAGTTATTAATTATGTCCACGATGCGATAAAAAACTGAACAATACATGTGTAATTTTTTCAATGTGCTATAGTTATTTGTGTCTCGTAAATTATACATTTTATTTACACAATGGTTTCAAACTTGGGAAAATGGGTTATAAAGTTAATAAAAAATAAAAAATATTACTGTATTGAATAAAATAATATCCAGTAGAAACGTCAAATTATAAAATGCGTAAAACATTATCTGCACGCGCAAAAAAACAAATAAAGTTTTAATTTATGGTTAGTTTTTTAACGCGAAATAAAGGAATTATTATATTCTCTTTGATTACAATGTGCATTAAAATAATGAAATATTAATTAATGAGTTCTAGAAGCTTCATATTATTATTAAAAACAATGTTTTAAAATGATAACGACTCCCTCATGGTATTTTACAAGTTATTAATACATTTTTTTTTGTTTTTGGGTGTGATTATTTATTCTTTTTGAGTTACATTGTGAAAATGGATTTTTCGTTAAGTCGATTATTAAATTCTAACTACCTCATTTTTATTATTTTATCATTTGTGCACAAGTTGGTTCAATAAATTAATGGGGATCTGTTGATGACCAATCATTTATTAAAGCTATAGGATAATTAAAATGAAATTAAAAAAAAAATAACTTGTGGATCTCAATTCAAATAATTTGATTCGTAAATATGTATTGATCATATTCCTGCATATCTATGAAGTTTCTTCATAATTTGTTTCAAGTAAGAGTCAAAGTATATATAAATGAGACAACATCTTGCTAAAAACAGAACCGAAGCCGATGAAATGTTCACTTATTGGTCCCTGACGGGAAAAAATATGTTTGCATCGTACATAAAAATTTCAGTATTGAGTCAAAACTCTACTCTATTTCTATAAGTCTATATATACTTAGAGTAGAATATAGAGCATGCAATAAGCAAAAACGGAGAGCAATAAATTGATACGTTTGTTTTATATTTCATTATTTATCCAATATTGCTGTAAAATAAATTTTTTTTTGTTATTATTGTGTTTAAACTAAGACCAGTTAAAGTAAAAAAAATTTAATTAACACTAAAAAACCTACAAATAATAAAGAAAAAAGTTATTTAGTTACAAAAATTTATCTTATACTTGACTTCGTACGAAAATTGCACCATATCTCATTTATATAAAGAATGAATATTTTTATGATGAATTTTTTTTGTTTTATAAAAAGTTGTTATCAGTTTAATAACCTTTTCGTTTACAGTAATATCATTGTTTTAGTAATTTTAATATTAATATATGTTAATTTAATTGTATTCGCTGAAGAGCATCTTACTGGGCGCAAAATTTTTATGGATTAAAGCTGTTTTTTATTAAATTAAATTTAATTTTTCGTCGTGATGTTAGGGATAAATTAGTAGATTGGACACTAAAAATATATAAATTTTATAAACAATGTAAAATAAAATTAAAATTCGAAACATAGCTAAATGATATGAACACAAGTTTTAAAAATTATAATTCTGATTCTGTTAAATAAAAATAAAAATGCGTAAATTATTATGAAATAAGTAAATAATATCGATTGAAAATGATAAAATAACAAAACATGTCTCAGTACTAATAAAAACTACATAATTTAAATCCCTAAGTAAGCATGTCTATTATACCTCAACCTGGTTTACTCAACAAATATATATGGTGTACGATGATAGGGAAGACCAAAAAGATAATAATAATAAGAATAGGTATGCCGAAAGTGTACGTGCTTCGAAAATGAATTTACGAAGACGTCAGTATCAATTCCCCTTGTATATTAGTACAGGCATTCTAAGTTTTCCCGCCTGCCGCAATTCTTTGGGGAATTAAAACAGACAAGGGTAGTCGTTACTCTCACTGATACTTTCTCGTAGCTGTTAAACACAAATACTTTCACTAAATAAAAAAAAAAAAAAATGAAATGAAAAAAAAATCATTACTTAACTGTAGATAATGAAGAAAGAAGAAATATAACGAAGAAAAGGAATAAAAAAATAAATAGAGGATGAAATTAATATAAGGAGTTATTACCGCTGTAATTAGAGATGGAAGTTGTTGGTAAACAAGAAGGCGGCTTATTATTCCATTCTCCATTCCGACACTGCAGAAAAGGATCACCGACAAGTTTGTACCTTCCTAGTTCCCGACATCTCACTGTAACACGTTCGCTGTGTGGGATTGTAATCTTGTCTGCCTAAAAGACATATAGTATCATGTCATCCAAATGTGTTGTATATTAAAATATAACTTTGTTATTATCTGTATATCATTATTTTGGCTATTAATATACTATATTTATGTGATATTATATGACATTAAGTTTTTTAACATAATTAAGTTGAGTATTTACAGAATATTTTAATTAATTCTGTAGAAGAATACAAAGTGTTATTTTGTTTTAAATCCTAACTAACCTTGTAATTACTTCTACCTTGTTGTATTTAATATTTTATTGTATTTTATAAATTTATTTTCAAGCATGAATTTTTAAAAGAAAAAAAAAATCTTGAGGAAAAGCGAGATGAAACCGCAAATTAGAAGTCGAGTATTATTTATTTCCGGTCATGACAAGTTTATATATATTTTTTAGTTTTTAATTAATCACATGAGCTTTTGTAATTTTCAAATGAATTTTTGAGTCATGAAATATTGAACACAATAAAAATATCACAAGTTATTTCTTCGTAGTTATAAACGTCTTCAAAAACATAATATTAAGTTTGATGAAATTTTTTAATAACTTAAAAATTCAAAGTGTTTTTGCAGTATATAGATGACTTACAAATAATTTTAATATAAAACTTTGTTGAACTTAAAATTTTTAAGAATCGATTGTTAATAATCCAAATTAATCATTTTTTTTCATTTAATAAAACACTTACTGCTATTGTAATATTCTTGTATGTAATAATGAGGAAAGGATGCAATCCATCCAGTTTACAATCCAAATTCGTGAAGCCATCTACAAAAAAAATATAATCATTATTACTAAAAAATACCAAAAAGTCTTTTTGAAATATTTAATTCACCAATATGAGTCCCTCAAAATGAAATAATGATTAAACCTAAAAAGATTAAATATAATAAACAAAGAAGATAAAATGAAAGTTTGAATCCAATTATGCAAGTTTCTCTTAAACTCGACAATGTGGGTTCTAAACTAATGTTTCTCTTTTTTTATTTCATTATTTTTGAATTTCCATCCCGTCATTACTTTCAGAGTCTATGACCCTTTCACTCATGAAGAGAGCTTCTGCTAACTCTTCACTAAGCTGTCAGAGAGTACTTAGAGCTTTTCATTGTTAATTTCCGTAGATATTTTGTTTCTTTCATCACAAATAAATTAATCAAAATAATTACGCGGTAAATTATCAGTCTTAAATTTAAAAATTAAATTAAATAAGAAAAAAACATATTTATAAGATAACAGACATCACTTAATTTTTATTTTGATGGAGTTGACACATAATACGAAAAAGTAATTAATGAATTTAAAACAAAATGAGTAAAATCTAAAACTATTAAAAAGTATATAAATTATTAAATGCATACATTAACGTAATTTATGAATATAATTAAATCAGCTGCTTATTCCAGCTCCTGCTCTTCCAGCTTTCATACACACGTATTCTCCAATAATTCATTTTCCCATAAACATACTCGAGTTAAAAGCGGACAATGCTAATTTCATTGTCTTTCAACAATGTACATCAAAGGATTATTAAAACTCAATCATAAAAACCGGTTTCTACAAAAAGAACCTATAACTCTGAAACATCAACAATTAAAAATGAGTATAAACAACAAAATAAGTTAAGTGTGATAAGTAAATTAAAAATAAAAAAAATTATGATACTAAAAACAGCCAACATGTTTTTATCAAAAATTAAGATAAATTAAACTTAAATGTAAACTTTCAGTTTTATAAAAAATTGCAAAATTACATGTCAAGACTAGACATGATGGAAATCTTCATACTAAATTTTATTTGAATTTATCAAAACTAAACAACTGTTTTCCATATCATAAATTAATGTAAAAAATAATAATTAATATCTCACCTTGTTTAGCATAACTTTGGCCGATGAGACCCGGTATTATTAAAATAATAAACCATAGAGAGTTGAGATTAACAGTCATCATAGATATGGGTGGGTAGATTATAATCTCAACGTAGTTCACATCAATAACATTAACGCATCAACGCACTGATTATTATCTAATAAATAAAAATAATAACAAATAAACAATAAGAAGTCACTTATCTAAAATTTGGCACAATATGTCCTCTTAGTCACAGAAGTTAAATAAATTGTGGGTAAATAATAACAGCTACATGGTATTTAATAAATATCGCGGTATATCCGTTGATGTCCGTAACGAAACTGAGTTTGAGCTTTTAGCTTTAGCTGGACGTGGATGCTTAAGCATACTAGATACTAGAGTTTTATCTTCGAGTATACAGTCTAGTGTGTAGTGATATATAATATTAGCAAGTAACCAAGTAAAGCTTAAAGCTACTAGCTGGTACTCGTATCGGGGTAGTATAGTAGTTTCATCCCCCACGAACCACCGCGATAAACCCCAGTCTCCAGTCGACGAGTCTACGGAGTTTGCCTAGGAGCTTTTCGATTCTCCAATCCGATGCCGAAAATTCATCTCGCGCAAGCGCTCATCTTCAGCTTCAGCTTATTCATTTTCATTATTCTAGCTTTCCTTTTTACTTGTTACTTTTATAGATGCTGTGTTATATCTGTGTAAGTCTTTGTTTTTTATGTTTCATGTTTATCTATAAATAATTATTTATATTAATCATGATTATCTTGATCTGGTATTAATTTTACTTATTCTTATCTGTAACATGTCTATAGTCTTATAGAAGACTATTATATCCCCAGAGTAACTTATAATCAAGTTTTAGTGAAGTAAAATATAGTTAGTTTTTTTTCCTTCATCACTTTTAAGACTTACTACCATGCACCGGGTCAATTAGTACGTCCACTTAGTCTTACTGCCATTATGTAATTTTCTTTCAGCTGCAAAACAATTTTCAAGAGTGCACTTTTATTCTTTCATCTTCTTCTTTCTTACCTTTTTCATTTTATTCATTGTAATTGTTACTGCGTATAGGAGTATTTTTTATACAACTATAAAAAAGTCATTGTGAAAGTAGAGAAGTAAATTTTAATGGAAAAAAATACGTGGAGTTATGTTATATAATATTTATTTATTAGAACTTTTGTAAGAAACTCTCATCACTTCCATTTTTATTTGTTCTTATGGATAAGAAGAAACTTAAAAATTGAGAAAAATGAGAATTGTAAATTGGTTTTTAATTTATGGATAAATAAATTTAATAAATGAGATATTTTAATTGTAGCAATATATTTTAAGATTTATTGGATATTTTAATGAAGTTAGCTATGAGGCAGTTACCAGATGTAATTGTCAAAGGAAATTTAAAATAAATTAATTTTTTAAACATCGTTATCGTAATTGAAGTTTTAATAACAATTTTATTTTTTATTTTTTTTTAATTTTAATAATTGAAAACTAATTATTTAGTATTAACTTCTTTGAAGATTTTAGATAACTTTCTGTCAAAAAGAAAAAAAAAGACCCAGTAATTAAAATGGATGAAGTTATATGCGTTTCAGTCTTTGGAAAAAAAATATATTTAAATTAGAATCTACATGTAATATATATAAAATATATATTAATCACAATGGGATTTTTATATGTGAGATTTTATTTGAAATAACAATTAGTGAAATATAAAAATTACTGATGCTTTATCATCAAATCAATGTATTTGGAATTTTATAATATTGTTTATTAGTTGAAATTACCATGATTTTTAAAAACACGCAGAAATTAATTTATGAAAAGGGGAAAATGATTAATGAAAATAAATTCAATAATAAGAAGTATACTTTGATTGCTTTGTGTAGATAGTATTTTCGATAACAAATTAATTAAATTGACATTAAAATTCTAATAATTGTTTACTTTGACAACTTAGTACATAGTTGCAATAAATATAAAAAGAAACCAGTTTTATTCTTATATTATGAAAAAATAGATTGAGAATGAATTTAAGTTTCAGAAAAAAATTCAACTTTTTTTTTTTTAAGAATCATTTATACCGTTCACTAAAACACTACATTAAAAATAATACAATTTTTCATTGTTTCTGTATCAAAAAATTAATTCAACTCGAAAACGAAACGGGAATTAATAATTTAATTAGAAAAATTTTACAATTAAAATCATGAATCTTTACAATTATATAACCAACCAATTAACATATAATGATCAAACTAACTAATTTAATACTAGACATAAAATTTAACACTTGTCATGAAGCTTTATGTTACGTAATAAAATAAACGTATTTAATTAATGAACTGGATTTATTATTGGTTTGTCCCAAGATCATAAAAATTTTTATATAGCTTTAAGGTAATGAATAAAATTTATTTCAACGAAAAAACAGTCTTTTTTCTAGATATATTAGTTTTTTTTATTGACAGTAGACTGATTGATATTAATCTTATTATCTTAATTCAATTAAAAAAATAAAAAGTCAAATAAAAATTTATTATAATTGGTTTAGACATTGTTACCAAAATTTTATTTTTCTTTAATTGTTAAATACTTTTTCTTAGAAGTCGTCACAAAATCTAATTTCTTTACATTATCCTACTCAACATCAATAATATTATATAATATTACTTTTAATAACTTTAATACATTGTTATTATCTTGATGTACATTTTAATAAGTATTATAAATATCTTTATATTTTAATAGAACAAAATAATTTTAGGCTTAATTCACTAACTGGGAAGAATAAAAAAACTCAATAAATCCTGATTTGCCGTTCAAGGCTTTTTTAATTAATTAAAAATAAATAAAACAAAAATTCTTATTTTAATTACACAGTAACTATACACACATCACACTCTTAATACTTTGATCTTAAGTCTATCAGACTTTCATTTAAAAAATCATAAATTAAATTAAATAATTAAAATTAATTAAATGCAATTAAGTACAATAATAATCGGTGGGTTTACAATTGTTAAAAAAAAAATTTGAATAAATTTGCCAAGAAATTAATATATAGCTTGATTAATTTTCATTCATCTGTTGATAAAAACGCTTAATAATTTTTAAAATAATTGTTTTCCTTTGGCGATTGCCAGAACATGGCTTTTTGTAATACCTTTTGAAGGTATGTATAATAATAGATAAACACTAAACTGCCAAATCACAGTTTTCAGATCAGGTATCAAGTAAAAAAAACGACTTAATTTTTAAATTCATAAATTCTGTCATAAACCTTAAACTGGTAAGCTACATATCTTTAATCGGAGCAAATTTAAGATAATATTATTATTAAATAATGTTTTTAAAAAATCAGTCATAAGTCACATTCAATACGCAATACTTAAAATTTTCATTAGTCACTTTCCGTTCATTTTGTTGTTTAGTATCTAATTCTATTCATACAAGCATCGTACAAGTGATCAGTCTTCTTGTTTACAGTTTTTCATGATAATTTATATGTTTCATTAATAATTTTATTATAACGAATAAACCATTCAAACTTTAAGAAAAATTTCAAGTAAAGTTACAAGATAAATTTAACTTAAAAAAAAATGAGTTAATCGACGAAAATAAAAAAATCAGTAGAATTAACTAAATAAAAAATATTTTTAAGTATCAATTTAAAATTAACTAATTTATCATTTACAGTTTGATTATATTTCATTTTGTCTTTTAAATTGATATTATAATTCTATTGTAACTGCTGTTCGGGTAAAAATACTCTAACATTCGATATTTTTATATATTTATGGCATCAGCAATAGTGTTGGCTACTTCATTTATATATTAAAGTATTGGCATCGTGATTCTGGAAAATATTTGTATCTTTATAGTATTTACGGCTCGGTATCCTGTATGTGTGTTTTTGGTCCACGTTGCTGACCTAAAAAATAATATTAATTAATTCATAAACTATTAGTTGTCGTTTTTTTTTTTTTTTTTTTTTTTTTTTTTTTAAGCAATTAACGTACGTCAAGTTTTTCAATTAGTGAGCTCTTGGCTCGACAATTACCGTTTGATATTTTAAATAATAGAACAGAGTACTTATAATAATAACTATTGTTACATTTTTTTTGATGACACGTTGCATAAAATGTAAACTTTGATGTTTTGAATTATTTTTTTCATTTATTGCATGCTTTTTATTGGAAGTAATTGTAAAAAGGTCAGCATTTTTTTTTCAAAAGGTCAACAACCGAAACACTTGACTTTACGTCTCTGCTTGCATCTTAAGAGTTGTCGAGTTCAGGAAAAATGTGTCAACGAGCGATAAACTTTCTGTACTTAATAAGAGCAAAAAAGAAAAAATATATATATAATTAATTACTCTTAGCTGAATTAGCTTACAAGTTGCCTTAAGTTTATCCTAATTATTTAACATAATTTTAACCTTTTGATTATATTTTCACTTTAATGTAATTTACAAGTATTGATTTTTGGGCGTTACAGCGTAGTACGAAACAATAAATGAAGTATTTAAAGTATTTGAGAAACCAAAGGAAACTATTAAATGGCTCATTGATGAAATTGCGCTTTGACAATAGATAATGTAATTAATGAAGATTTAATAGATATTAATGGTGTATAAATTAATTAGTTCAGCTAATTGATCTATTAAATTTTCTAGTGGAAAACCATGAATCTATATCTATTGTAACTCTTTGATATGATGTTTAATAATGAAGAAGTGTTAGTGCACTTGAAGTAATGTCGATTAATTTTAGGTATAATGAAAATAAATTTTTTTTTGTAGTTCAAACTTTCAAATTTTAAGTAACAATTATACTAGTAATATTTTAGTGTGGTAGAGCAACTTTTAAAAAATATTAAAATTTTTAAAACTTTAAATATTAGTTTTTTATTATTATTATTATTAGTGCAGAAAAAATTTCATTTATATGGTATTTATAACAATTAATTATTACGTAACTATCTGTTTTGTACCGCTGGTATTATTCAATTAAAACTTTTAAAGTAATTTTTTAAACGGATAAAATAGAATAATTTTCAGATAGGAAAATTACTTTATAGTAAATACATCGTCAAAAATGTGAATGAACTCGGATCTGTGAACTGTTGTACCTTTATGATTCTACATATTTCTCAATTAAAAGAAGAATGTAACCGTTATCAGGTTTTTTTTTTTTTTTTATTTTTTTATTTTACTTATAAGCAACAAAATTAATTCAAACAAAAGTAGATAGCTTTTGTTTTTACTTTTTTAATTAGAGGACCAGCGTGTACTCTTAATTGCTCGACATTTTGTGATAAAAAATATCCGTGCATGTGAGTATTAAAAATAATGAAATTTTTTTTCATTTTTAGTCATTGTAATGTAAAAAGTATAGTATAAAAAATGAAACGAGTCTGAATATTTTAAAATGACCAAAGAATGACATTCTTGTTGTCATTATTATTATTTAAGAGAACTTAATATTTAATCAAAGCATTGAAGTTGATAATATTCTCCGTAATTATATCAAATTAAAGTTAACAGAAAACAGACTGCTAGCATATAAAAAACTAATTAATAAAAAAAAATTGTGCATTGTATATACTGAGAAAAAGAATCTACAAACTCGTAAATTATGCGTCTATTAAAGTAATTTTTTTTTTAATAAATTAACCAAAAACTTGAAATATAATTTATAATTGTTAGAAAAATTTAACAATATATATACTTCAAAAAAAGCATATAATACACAATAATATAAAATTTTTAAATGATTTGAAAACTAAAAAAATATCATAATTTGTTTTGAAAAAAAAAAAAAAAATACACTACAAAAAAATGTATGTTTAAAATTTTTGTATTTTTACAATTATAAATAATAAACTCAGGTGAAACAAATTTTATTAATGCTACCTTGTAGTTTAAATGAAACAAGTTAAATAGAAAAAAGCTATTACAGAACTGTCTTAAAGTGAATACGTTATTTAAAAAACTAAATTGCTCTTTCTAGTATTTTAGAACAAGTAGCTTGATTAACGTAAACTTTATTTTTTTGTAGACAAAGTTGTGTTAAAATTTAAAAAAGTTATAATGCATAATAAATTATTACATAGCGTAAGATTCTGTTTTATGTTATGCTATGAGCTTTTTATCTGTCAATAAAATTCGACAAAAATAACAAAGTCCGCTTAAGTAAATAATCAATACGCTTAAGCTAGTTGAGCTAGTTTCTTTACGCCTAATATATATCACATATCACATATTCTAGCAGTCAGTTGAAGCAATGTTGTGAAGTAATCACTCATAATGGAATTATCGTACGCTTACAGTAGTTTATACTCCGTTATTATATTTGAAACTTTCAAAGTATTCACAGATTAGTTGAACAATCTATCATATTGAAAAAACTTTAAGTGGACATAAAAATCAATAAAAATATATTATTTACTATTTTTAAATGCGATTGATAATTGCTGATGGGAAATTAAAAACAATTACCTCTTCAATATTTGAAGAATTAACCAGATTAAATTTCAATAAAGTCTATCGCTTATTGACATTTTTTTCACTTTAAAAACAATAAAAATAAAAAAATAAATATAAAATACTAACCGTGGAGAAAACAATATTAATATTCATTTAGTCCGATAGTAAGTAAGCAGGATTAAAAGTCTGGTCAGAAAAAATCTTCACATAATCTTCAGTTGTAAATTCTTCAGGATGATGATCAACTTTTCAGCATTAATCTATTATTTAGAAACTAAAAAAAAATGAATGTTATAATTTAACTACATTACTTATATACACGCACATATATAATTTAAATATTTATATATTTATTAATTTACAAAATAAAAATACCACAGCCTTACGAACGGTCAGGTATTATTGTTATTTTTTCTTGTTAAACTCCTTATTGTTAATAATTAATATCCAATTTTTTTAATCTTCAATAATTATAATGTAATGAATTAATAGTTAAATATTTACAAATTAAATAATTATAAGGCCTTTGGTAACGATAATAATCATCGACTTGTTTTTCTTTTCTTACGTTTAGTTTCGACGGACGGATTAACCTCAACATCATCGTCCATACAGGAATAATTTATTTTTGGAACTTTTCTTTGCGAACTTCTAGTTTTTCTAACAGAATTAATACTTTTCATACTAGATTTTGGTTCTTTTAGTTTTTTCAAAGGCCTCATAATTCCGTCATTTACTTTTTTATAATTATTATCATTACTATCTTCATCATACTCATCATTATTATCTGAATAAATAATAATATTATTATTAGTTTGATGTTTTCTCTTTCTTTTATCACTATAATCATGGTAACCATCGTTAATTAAATTCTTATCATAGTTTCTCTCTATAATATTATTAGAGTTAATTTTACGTTTAATTAAATTATCGTTGGAATTTGATTCAAGCGTACCCCCCATTGATATAATCGACCTGTCAATATTCATAAAAGTATTATCATCTTTTTCAACTTTAATAGTTGTGGCTTCAAAATCAGTTGTGATAATAGACTTGAATCGCTTTTTAAGCGGTAATTGGATATTAATATCAGGCGAATAAATTTTAGTCTGCTGTTGCGGTTGCGGTTGTTTTGACTGCGGCTGTTGCTGCTGCCGTTCGTTATCGATACCAGCTTCTATTTTGCACAATAATTGGCTATCGTAAATTTTAATCTGATTATCGTCATGTGTTTTATTCAATGAGCAGTCTTGAATGACAGGAGACTGTTGGAGCGGAATGTAGTAAGCTGGGTCCATAGCTGAAGTTGTCTCGGTAACCATTTCACCAGCTGGCATCATGTATTGATTACAATGAGTAACAATGTCATAAGCACAGTTCAAGCATGTACACCGAGTTGATTTTTTATTAGAATGAATTGCAGCAGCAGTCTGATGATTAACAGGAACACAAACAGAGTTACAATTCTGACGACAGGAAATATATAAATCCCCAGTTGGATAATTTGAATGATGGTACAAAGTAGATAGCGGATTTGATCCTGGTAAATGTATATGTGGATCATGATCTTGCGCATAAGACGAGTTATTTAGATGGCTTGTTAAATCATTCGTACAACTATTGAATTCTTGTTTTATACGACGTCTACCATTTGCTGAAACTCCTTTGATGTCACTACAACTATTTTTATTCTTACCCGCTTTCTTCAAATCCAATTCTTTTGCTTCACTTACAGTCTCAGCTTTTGTTGTACGGTGAATTTCTTGTGCTAACTCAAAACTCTTAGATCCTGACGAGGAAAGAGGCTGGGAAATACGGTACGGATCGTATAGTTCACGTGAATAACTATCGTTCTTAATTTTGTCCACTTTTCCGGAATTCTTTTCTTTCAAAGTTTTTTCATCATCATTATTATTAATAGTGTGTTCTCTGTTTTCAACAGCTTTGTTTATAATATATAAATTACTATTAGGTGACTTTTGTAACAAGACAATAGTTTCCCCATTTAATATAACGTTTGTTTCTTCTTTATCTGACGGCATTGTGCTTTCTACTTGAACTGAAGTACTTGTTAATCCGTTAGATCTCTCATTACTACAATTACTATTACTATTATTATTATTATTATTATTATTATTATTATTATTATTATTATTGTTATTATTGTAAGAGTAAGATATCGACGAAGATGATAAAGGAGATGATGATGATGATGAAGCCTCTTGATATTCTGATTTTGGAAAGCTAAAAGAATAATCTTCAGTAGATGATACTTCCACATGAAAAGCTACTTTGTCGATATCATCATCAGGATAAGTACTAACGAACCTGTTATCCTCATTCGACAGCAACATCTCACTATTATGGTTACTATCATGGATATTATTCTCTTGTTTGTTGATATCACAGAGAGTCATTAAACTGTTATAGTCTTTGACTTTAATTAATTCAGGTGATTTAGTTGGCTCGTTTGATACTGTCGTTAGATGTGAAACCCTTTGTGACACACTTGCTAGCAAAGAGAGACCGTCAATATGTTCATGAAATTCTGCATCGCTTATTTTTAACTCAACTTTACCATTTACTTTATCTTTTTTCCTTTCTCCTTTCTCTTCGTCTTCTTTATCTCTATTTTTGAAATCAACAAATTCCGTAGTCTGATTAAAGTGCAGCACGGTATTTCGTTGGTATTCATTCACGTCTAAATTTGTACTTTGGAGTTTTAAATTAGATTGACCGGTAATTTTTTTTTCATGAACACTCTCGTTATTTTCATTTTCACTGTACTTTATAACCAGGTACTCATTGTCTGATACGTTTGTATTACACTTAGTAGCATCAATAACATTATTCGGTACACTTGAAACATTTGATGTCGTTAAAACTTGTTCATATTCTTTATTATTACCATCAACAATCATTGGACTGGATAACTTAACATTCTCTTCAACAATAATATCTGAGTTTTTAATTAATTGCTTCTCAAAGCCATCTATTGACTTTGAAGACTCCAAAGTAATATTATCTCTACATAGACTTTCATTTGTTTCAAAATTTACAGTATTGATTTCTACAGAACTCAGCTCACTTGAAATAATATCAACTTTTATATCTTCTTCATTTCTCTCTACTTCAATCGGAGTTATTGGATTATGTTGACTTGTTTCTGGTGAAGACAAAATTGTCATTTCAAGTTTATTCTTTGTCTTGACTCTTTTATCTAAATCTACAGTAGAAGATTTAATACCAAGTATATCTTCAAGTTGCCGTAATGAATCTTCTTTGGTGGTAGTTCTAGTATCTTCCGTGATGCTGGTATCTTGAATTGTCGTAGTACTTTTACGTTTAGATATTTTTTGTAACCAACTGAGTCGTTTATGATCTTGCTTTTTTTGTTTTATAATTTTACCATTTGTATCGTCCGACGTAAGATCAATAAGTACAACGTTACTTTTTTTTATTGCCTTACGCGAATTGATATTAGTATTTACCGGATTTATTATATTTACTAGCGAATTATCTTCTTCAATATTATTATCATTGTTTACGGTAACTTTTGATTCACTATTATTTTTATTCTCACTACTATTATTACTGTCATTACTATTACTAAATAATAAATAATTGTTTTTAATGGAATTTCCCTTCGATAAATTTAAACTTGAATTTAAATTATCTTCAGGCTGAGTTGTTTTAGAAAAAAAAGTTATTAATGTATTTAATTAGTAAATTAGTTGATATAACTAAATAGAAGAAATATGTAGTTAGAAATAGATATAAATTCTGAAGTATACCTTTATAATTTCTGTGGTGTTATCTAATCGGGTGTTTTCAATATTGCCGTAATCTTTTAATCCCCGAGACTTACGGCAAAATTTAATAAATGCCGCTGAAGATTTTTCCAACTCCATGTGTTGTGATAACATAAATTTAGTAGATATTTCTTGGTGGATATTTGGCACTTTTGGTAATACATGATCAATAATATACTGTGGAAACGAGGTAGTAGGTAATTTAAGAGAAGCCAATGCTTTGGCATTTATTTCATTTTTAATATTTTGATCTTTGGTGATCCTCTTCCATATTCGGTAGACGAGAAAATAACGAGTGTACATTAAACAGGAGATCGGATGCTTTGGTACTGTGCGGAATATTGTTCTGTAAAAATAAAAAAATTCATTAATTCAGCTGTATGTATTCAAATCCTTTTAGTATTATGTATTTATATTTTCACTATTACAATAATTAATATGTATAGATCTATAAAGCTTTAATATAAATCCTAGCCATTGTCAATTAAATGCAATTCTTTTATGTTGGAATATTTTAAATTAAACATACACTTTCAAATCGCTTTGTATTCTTTGATTCTATTCTCTTTTGTTGTTTTCACTATTTGACAGATAAATTGAAGTTTCGATTGATGAAAAAAAAAAAAAAACAAATTAAAAGAGTGAAACAAAATTTACATTAATTTATCAAGTTATAAAGAAATTAATTAAAATGAATGAAGTGATTTTCAATGTTTAAACAATTTTTTATTTAAAATTCAAAGACTTCAGGATTCATTTGGAATTAACAAAGTTGTTCTAAAGAGTAGAAATCAATTAAACTCATAATAGATTAAAATACCGTTTGAAGTGATTTTCAATCTACTAGCGTTTACAATTGATCATATAATGAATAATTTAATCACTTTATTTGACAACTTAAATGTAGTTGTTAAAATGTCTTCATGTAGTTAAAAAAATTTAATAAGACATAAAATATATGATAAAAAATAGCAAAAGTAATTAAAAGAGGAATTAACGGATAACATTGCATCTAGTATATTCAAAATTTTTTTTTATAAGTTCTCAACAGTTTATCGATCGGGTGAAGCTCTGTAGGGTTGAAATTTTAGTATTATGACATGTCTACTCAGAACTTTGCTTGACGGCTTTCATTATCCAAAGTATAATATGGATAGAGCTTCTCTAAAATAATAAAGTTGCTAATTTGAAGTTTTGTTTTTAAATAAATTCATGAGTAAAGTTTATGAATAATTTTGAATTTTACAATCAAAAAGTTACCGAAATCAACAAATGGCACTCAAAATTTTAATTAAATTAATGACTTCTATGAATTTATCGTGATGCGAAAAATAATTACAGAAATTGAATGACAGATTTTTTTGCTATCTATGACACTTTCGTAATTTTTGTGGTTTAAAAATTTATTCTATATAAACAGAGACATGATTCTTGTACTTTCTATAGCAAGCGAAATATTGATTATTAACGTCTTCCCTGTCAGGCTAAAACTACTTGGAACAGAGCCAATGATGCTTGTTATACTTATTTGTAATTGCAAAAATAAAAGCTGAGTCTATAGATTCTTAATATTAAAAAAATAAAACATGATTTTGTGACAAATAAAAAAAAAAGTATAAATATCCCACTTATAAGAAGAACGTTATTCACTATTTTTATCGAGCAAGTGTACTAGAAAAATAAATAAATTATCCTATAAATTTTTCATTATTATCGACGTATTCTATTCATGTCAATTCGTCCTTAATATATGGCTATTATATTCCAAGTTCATATTAATATTAATAATACTTTTCATGCCTCTAATTGGTACTTACGTCATAATCGGATTTATTATTTGATAGAATGTAGAACTCATAAATCGAACTTTCAGGATTGTGTCCAGTAGGTGCTCAGTTGAATTTTCTAGAAAAAAAAATTTTTTTAAATATATGAGAACCTTCACTTTTAAATAATCATGTGATTGATAAAAAAAAAATTTTTTTTTTCATAAGAAAAAAACTTTTTACTTATGAGAAATAATTTACAACTCTTGAAAACTCGACAAAATGTCACAAACAAAATGTATTATTTAAGAATAAGTGTTGCGCTAATGTATGTACATATTGACAAAATGAAGAATTTATAAACTTAACATAAGTTATTTTTTTTAATAATTGATGTATTATTTATTTATTTAAAAACCAAAAATAGAAATGGGTATAAAATAATTAATGAAGTTACTTCTCTTGAAACCTTACAAAAAACGAAAACTCATATTAAATTAGTGGTTTAAAGTCTATCAGTGAGACTTTACTGTAGCCAATAAAACTACTATTTTTACCAATTTTTTTGTTTAATCCGATCACTTTATTGAAAGTGATATGAAAAATAAAAACTCGCTAAAAATTTTAATCCTTTAATAACTTCTAAATCAGTTATAAAAAATTTATTTAATTTTCCAATTCACATAGATTTTTTTATTATTATTCTATAGCTCATCAAGACAACAAAACGATTAAAAATTCGTAAACCTCTAAAGCAAAAAAAAATTTTCTTTACTAGTAAAAAATGCAGAATCTCACTTTTAGACCATTACCAAGTAGCGTATTAATGGTCGATAAAACACTAAAACTAATTGAATTAAATAATATAATATAATAAAACAAAAGAAATAATGAATTTTACCTAAATAAATATAAAGATACGAAGCCAAACGACCCGAAATTCTCTCATGATATTCACAGGTTCGTTTTGACGCTTTCAGTTCTAAGTCTATATACATAGCCAATAAATCAGACATTAGGTCCATGTAAATTGCTCGGTCGTACTTCTGTAAATACATGAATACCAATTATGAATAATTCTATAAATAATAATCATTGCAGACATTTATATAAATGAAAAATTATTTGCAAATAACTCACCTCCTCTTGAGACCTGTAATAATACATGAAAAAGAGTAGAGTTTCACTGATGAATCCTTTTAGTTTGTCCGCCCGTAACGGTTTTGTTTGACATTCGTTTACAGTGGGCCGAATATTTCTGCAATTTTAATTAAAAAGACGTGTTCAAATTTGTGAAACTATAAATAAAAGAAGCGTTTTTATTTATTTTCATGAAAAGTTTATTGGACTGGCAATAGCAGAATCCAAAGTCCGTTAAAGCATATAAAATCAATTAAATTATTATGTAAATACAATTTAATTACGCATGCAAATTAGGATTCGTACTGCCAAATATATATCATCAATTCAGTACTGGGTGTAACAAACCATCGAATATACAATATTATTGTTTTATGTGTTTTAATATAATTTACATACTACCATTTTAAATAAACTTGAGATGAATTTAAATTTGATTTATTTCTCTTTAATTAATTCTATCTAAAACGGAATTAAAAGTTTTTGTCAACGGTACATAAATATTCGATCCAAAAAAATAAAAAGTTTGGAAAATCCAAAAGCGCACGACTCATAATGCTCATTTAATTATGAAATATTAATAAAATTAAGAATGTGAAAAAAAATATATAAAACAGCTAAAAAAGCACGATAATGCGCAAGCGCCTCTAGTGAGATAAACGTACATAGAGATAAATATATATAGAGATATACAGTCTTCTGGTTTTTGTTTTATTTTACTAATTGTATGTAAACGATACAGGATTACCTAGCCATTCGCATTCGGTGACTTATAGTTCTTTCAAAGAATTAAAAAAAAAAAATTTAACTCAATTAATGCATTTTTTCGCAAGTTACAGTGTTTTCAGAGTTTCTTACATGACGGACAGGAAATTTTTTTTACCTATTTTGATGTTTTTTTCCCGTTTCTATTGCATTAAATCAATTTTTGAAAAGTGTCAAATGAATTTCCATTAAATTATCTTGACAATAGTATGAAAAATATCTTGACTCCATGAACTAACAAGACTATAATAATAAAAATAGTTGCCGAAATGAGGAGAAAGAAATTTTTCGATCGTAAAGCACTCTCTGATGTTTTGCATCATGAGTCGTGCAAAAAACAGAAGAGTATCCAAGAGATATTATTTTTTGTAGAAAAATAGTAAAAGCAGTTACTGTAAAACCTTAAAAGATGTTTAAAAAAGTAAAATTATTTGTGTAAATCTGAATTGCTTTATTTAATTAAATTATGATCGTTCATTATAAAAAATAACTATTTTTTTTTTTGATCGGTCAATCATTTTTTTCCTACAAATCGTAATTTATATCATATCTGACATCTCTATGATACTTTGATATTTTTTTACATCGTAAGTTTTCAGATACATTTTTTTAGTAAGCTCAAGCTAAATGAACATAATTATAAAAAAAAATCAACTGAAATTAGCCGGTCGACAAAATTTACACTTGACAACAAGTCGACTAACAAAGTACACAATTTAGGAAATGGTAAAACTTTTTATTGTTAGTTTTTTAGTTTGACATGTGTTATTGATGAATAGTCAATACAAATTGAATTTTTTACAAACAAAAAAATATAAAACGGTAAAGAAGTACGTGAAATCATTCAAAAAACAGAAGCTAAATCTTCTAAGGTTTCATTTTATTTAAGAAAACTATTATTCATCAATTTTCCGAGTTGAAAGAGATATATGTAATTTTTAATTAATATATAATTCTATAAAAATAAGTTATTCATTTTCTCAATAACTGATGATTTTACTAAAAAAATTATTAATTTAATTTTAAACTGATAATTTTATTCATTATCCCAAATTAAAAAAAAATGATGATTGATAATGACAGCAAACAATATAAAAATGACGAATAGTACGAAATAACAATTTAAGTAAAAATTTACTGTTAAAAATTTTGATTAACTCATAAAGTTTTCTGCGACAGTAAATATTAGTAATTACAAGTTTATAATTGTGAAAAATTGGTGTAGAAACTCGTAAATTTTTTTTATCGTAGTAAATTAAAAATAAAAGCGTTAATTGTAAATCAACTATACGTAATCAAATTACAACCGTTATTACATCCCACGGTCATCATATAATATGTGAGATCAATCAGTCATTAAACGAGACTCGATCGTAAATAAATTTTCACAGCAATTTCATGTTGAAATATCAATTTACGGCAACCTGAAATTTATTCACGAAATTTCGTTAACGGGTGATTGATTACAGTGAACTTTGAACTATGTAATCTTTTTTTTTTCCAACTAACACATTTATTTTGTGCTGATTTAAATTATTGAACATGCGAATTTTAAAGTCAGTTAATTTTAATATCAAATTAAAACAAACATTATTTGAGCTTAACATTAATACTTAAAAATGTTTTTATATTAAATTAACAATAGTCTTGTGCTTTGGTTTTTAAAATAAAAAAATTTTTAAAATATACATTCTAGAGTCAATGTATTAATTGAGAATAGCAAATTTAGATCTGTTTGCAATTATTTGTGAATAAATTATTTAAATAACTATTGAGTATACACTAAGAAAAAAAGATATTTTTACTTAATTAACAATTTCTTGGTTTAAGAAACTCGATGACAATCAAATATTCTATTATTATCAATTATTAATTTCTGAAGAGAAGAACATCAATATTTATCTTTGGATAACAGATAAACAAGAGAATAGCTTTATTTGAATCAAGTAAAAATTATTTCAATCAATTTTACAAGTTCTTGAGCTAAGAATATATATTCTTGAAAATTTTCAAGAGCGTAAATTTTTGTATCAAGAAAATTTTCTTAATAAAAGTATTTTTTTTTCTCAGTGTATAAATCAAAGGTTGTGATATAAAACATTCTCATTAATTTGTCAATTTTTTTAGTTTAAATTACTTTTATAGATTTTGTGGTATTAAAAATCATCAAAAGAGCTTTAAATATGGAAAATTACTCATAAATATGAATTACATTAGAATATATATGATACACATTTATCTAATTGATAAAAATGTAGAATTTTTTATAAAGTTAAATTTCTTCCCAACACAATTTAATCTACGAAATAAAATTTAATTCACGTAAAGTCCGTTCTGAAAGTATCAAATTTAACCACATAATCCGGTTTTCTCATTCAGACACGGGCTTGAATATTCTGCATTATTTTGTTAAATAATTCAGCTAAAAATAAAAATACAAGCGGTCAATTGAGGTAACTTTGGCTTTGTTAGGATAATTTTGGATTGCCCTTACAAGTCTAAAGGTTTGTTTCTTCTGAAAAGATGAATATAACTTTGAATTCTAGAGCACCCGCAATATTACGTAAATTAGATAAGCAAAGAAAAATAAATTTTTATGTTATATCTATATACTTTTTTTTTATAACGGGTAATTTCACTCTAACATCATTAAGCTACCTCTGTGGACTGTATTTGAAAAATTAATAGGAAGTAATCATATTTAATACATGTTTATTTTTAGAAATATCAATAGTGGATTTATATATGCTTACTAATATTTATTTTTGACGATATTTTAGTCTGGATTCATGATGCATAAATCAAATCCACACGAATTTCAAGGTACAATAAAATTTTATGAAGTTTATGAAATTTAAGTATATTTCATTCTTCAAAAAATTCATTGATTAAATTAATTTAAATAAATGTGATTCTACTTTACACAGAGAATAAATAGTACTGCAGTGCATGTATACGTTAAATTTTTTCAATGCAAGAAACTTATTTATCAGCACCCAAAAAAACTTGATGATATAAAAACGTTTCATTACTTTGAATATAATGGTAAAACCATTGAAAATATCGAAAGAAGTTAATTTTTTAAAATAATTACTGGCAAAAAAATTTGGTACTACAGTAAATATTATTGAATATTATATTGTACAATTTAGTCATTGAACGCATCTATATTCCGTGCTATTTATGGTCAGTACGTAGTAAAAATTTAGACGCTAACTATATGTCTTTCCGATGCCAACTATTGGGATAATTATCACTACTAGATTATATGTATTCACATGTTGCTTTAGAATAGTTGGTTGTTTTTGACCAGGTAACATTTAATTTAAAGGAAATGAAAAATTTTGAATCCATGAACCGTTTCAGGTTTGCTCAGCCATACAATAAACTTTTCTCTTAGCCGTTAAAAAATTCAACTTCTAAAGCAAACTAGATACTTTTACAGACCAAAGTAAGCGGAACTCTTCTGTTTATTTATTTATTCAACTTTTTAATTTAAATTAAAGTATTAAATATTTATTTTTTAAGAGCAAAGTATTTTTTGTATTTAAAGCTTTTTCTATTGAATAATATCGTCTAATACTTTACAATGCTCATTTATTTTTTATAGAAGCTTCAATTTTATTTTTAAAATTCAATTTAGAAGCTTTCTTTAATATGAACAAATAAAATTTTTCATTTTTCTAAAACAAAAACCAGTACTCATTATTAAAAACTACTGGCTTGTATTATTAGAATTTTATTTTATTTTAAAAATAACAAGAAATTGCTTGAAAAATTACCTGATAAAATATTCCATCAAATGAATGAGAGACGAATTAACTCCTTCCATCAGACACATGGATTTAAATTTTGAAATCCACGGTTGATTTTCAACAATCGTCGCCATTATTTTACAATTGTCACCAGCGTCTGGAAAATAAGTATATAAATTTATACGATTAGTAAAAATAAATTTAAATAAAAAATAAAACTTAATTACAAAGAAAATATAATTTTGAAATTATTTTTCCTCTCGTGCTAAAGAGTCTTTACATTCACCCTCTGTCTAAAATCCATAAGTAAACTGTTACGATAGGGATAGAACGTGGATAAAAAATAATTTTCCTCATTTCCTTTAACGGAAAACATATTTTCCATTGCACATCTGCCGCTTTATGCAGGCACAGGCAGGTGTCTTTAGTACAACTGGATACTAAGTTACTAGTTCGTGGAAAACTAGTTTGCTTCGGCCTTTGCAAGTTAAACCGAAGGTCATCAGTTTTAGAAAAAGATATTTTTATAACAATGTGTGTAAAAATAAAAAAGAATCGATGGTCAACTATATGTATAGTAAAGCGTATTGAATAAAAATATAACATTGCATGCTTGCACCACGTTTTTATATATTTATAAAGATTTACGTAAAATAAAATAGATCCGTACATTATTTATAAAAGTATATTCATGTACTTATATACTATTTTATGCAGTAGAGTAAAATTTTATGGTACACACTTATTTACTATGTAAATACAACTTAATTTTTTATTATTCAAGGATGCTTGCATGAATTTTCTTCTAATACTTTTCTCATAAGACTTTTTTTTTCATCAGCATATGAATAAGCCAAGTTGCTAGGTATGTCAATCGTATTCAATGAAAGCCAAATTTTTTTTTCTTTGCAGCATTTTAATTTCAAAAAATAAAGATAAAAGACTAATATTCTTTATTGGCAGAATACAAAAATTTTAAATAAAAAAATACTGAATGAAAAATGTTTCTATAATAATGCAAACAAGACATTTGATAGGTTTTTATAGAAAAACTAATAGTGAAAAATGAAACTATGGAAAAGACAAAAAGTTAAAGAGTTGTTGCTTTCATGAATTGTTTTTTAACTTTGATTGTGTGAATTTTTCATTTCATTTAACACAGTTTCCAAATGTCTTCTATATTTTCTGTATCAATTTTTCAACAAACTACTCACATGCATTAATTATTTTAATTAGTTAGATTTAATTCAAAATACCGGCTGTTTAAAAAAAAATTTTTTTTGATCCATAAACAAAAAATTAATAAATATCTTGAGAAAAATACTATTTTGAATGTAGTTAAATAATAGTATTGATTATATTTGGTGTGAACTAGCAGCGTCAGACGCTCAGACAAATTTCGACGCTTAAATAGGAAAATCTGTAAGACAACAAATTATACATTAAAATATAATGATGGCTTGTAAATTTTGAAAAATTCATGCAAGTATACTTACTGATGAAAAACCGATGGGTATTATAAATTTTCTTTGATAAAAATAAAGAAAATCGAAAAGCTAGGTTATGATTTTCTGGACCAGTAAAAAACAGTTTTATTGATGTGAATTAAAATACAAAAGGTAGTTCAAGGTGGGAAAAATTTCAAAGCTTTACCTGGCGTTGAATGTAGATGTTTCAAATTTATGACTTTCACCCCGGAATCCATGGCTGAGTGAGCACGTGAAAAAATAAAAATAAATTACTGATAAAAATTTCACCACATAAGTCAGCCGTTTACATATAAATAATACAATAAAACAAAAGTTAAATAATAATTATGTTGAGGATGTAATAAATGCGTATCCATCCGAAACACGTAAACGTTCTAATTGTTCAAGTCCACGGCCATGTTAACACTGAGCCACTCGAAGCATCCAGCATTTGGAACAGTTTCCAACTTATGGGGGAGACACATTGGTTCCCCCACCCTAACAGTTTTAGAGGTCGAAGAAGGGGAGTATTCAACCACTACCAGCATCACTCTCAGGATCACATCGGTTTTGTATGTCTGTACCACTACTCTTGTATTTAAAAGCACAAACTTTACATCTATATATGTGTGTATATATATAGAAGAGGAGTTTAGTCCTGAAGTGTCACTATACTAATACAATACCAACATATACTTACAGATACAAGGAGGATGTCAGTTACTCAGTGCAATTAAGCTTCCGAGACAATACCAAGAGTATCATCCATATATATATGCAAGAACGTGAATTATATAGCTGGGTGATGATCGTTAGATGGATCAAAGGGATTGGCTAGTCATTATTGCTAAATTGAAGCTTAACCCTCAGACTCCAAAAGTCCTGCCGTAATCTGGGTTATGTTATTTAGATTACATGGAATAGATAATAAGATTCAATATCAAATACAGTTCTGATTAAATGCTTAGATGTAAATCCCGGGATAGAGAAACCTAGTCACAGTTGATATACAAGTTTTATTTTGTGAGTATGAAGATTTGAGTAAATATTCAATACAGCTAATTGATGATCGATAAACATTGGACGCAAATAATTTCAGGATTGAGGGTACAGGCGGGGTTTACCGTGGATATAGTAAGCAGTATACAAAGTCTGGGTGCATGAGAAAGTGTTGGGCAGGGTAAACTACTGTTCCCTATACTCAACTCACTACTATGGAATACACAAGTACTTGGTAGTACACGTACGTAATATAATGTTGAAAAGAGAGTGCGGCTGCGCGATAAAAAGCTCGATAAATTCACTCATTCCGAAGTATTCAACGAATTACTTCCAGCTTTGGGATTCTCAAATGTATTTTATTTGGCAAAAATTTTAATTTACATTGGTTGGTAGCCAAATTTTTAGTGTAATTGCTTTATTTTAAACGGGTGAAGTATATGATGATAATCTTATGAAGATAATAATTTTTTGTTTTTATTCTGTCGGAGTCATGTTGGTTTGGCTAATAATTTGAAAGAAATGAAATAACAGCTGTGTACAAGAATTCTTTTACTAATTGTTTTGAAAAGTTGTAATAAATAAAAAGAAATAAGTAAAAAAATGTGAAACATGCTCTCGAAATTCAAGTGTCTTTTACTTTTTGATTTAACATCCAAACATTTAGCTTAAGCTTTATTTTCATTTTTATTATACCAGGCCGAATAGCCAATGCCAATAAAAGACCCTAAGATATACAAAAAATATATAGATTTTATTTTACGGCTGACAGAAAGCGGCTATCGAACTAATTTTTTAATCCCTACAAAAATATTTGAGTGTGGATAGGATATAGATATATCTTTGGTCAGAAATAGTCGATATTATAAAAAAAAAAATAAAATATTATGCACGAAATTACTACACAAGAAAATCTATGAGTATTGTCTTGCAGTGGTTGTAAAGTACTGTTAATTAACTGCAATGGATAAACCGGCGCACAGAATGCCTTTGGACTTTGCTGTTAAATACAAGTATTTATTAGTTGATGTAAACTATTTGCGGTGGAACTTCAATCGATTTGTAATTGTAGAATGCCGCAATGAAGTTATAAGTATAATTTTTTTATTAAAACAAATAACTTTATTCTACTATGATTTATTCAAAATTAACAAATATTTTTTTTAATGAATGCGGAATAGAAATATAAGATTTAGGTTTATGAAACATTGATAATAAAGGACTTTGAATGAATTAAAAACATCTGGAAAACGGTTGACCATGCAGGCCATCTCTGGAAATTCCCACTATGTAAAAAACGCTGGAGAAATTATCTGTTCCGAAATTTTGAGCTCAAGAACACAACTTCTATTATTTTTTGAACTCTTCGAGCTCGAAATTCTAGTGATTGTTGAGAACAAACTTTTTTTTTTTTTTTTACTTTTAATTACAATATTTTCCGATCGAATCAATCGTTTTTGACGAGGCTTGCAGCATTCGACGCAGTTTTTTAAGCACGAAAATATTTTTTTTTACTTACTACACAAGCCAAGAGGAAACTTTGAAGTTATATGAGAAAAACGACTTCTTCCGAATTTTTCGATTGTATATCTCATGTACGTATGTAAAGCTGTTTAAAAGTTATTCCTAAAAAACCACCTTTGAAAAATTTTTTTATCGTAGTTTTTTTAGTATATCGTAGATTTCTTAGAATCTACCGGTCCGAATCGATTCAAAGATTCAGGATAAGTTTGATGAAACTCCGTAGAATGTCAAAGTTTGGTTCCAATTGTTCAAGCTGTTCAAAAGTTATAAGAGGTTAACACAAACACACACACACATACACACAGCTGTCATCATGGGATTAGTTAGAATAACTTCCTAGAATCTCGAAACATGAAGATCTATTGACAACTCGATTTTTAAGAATCGGGGTGAAATCAATATCTTCCCGAATTTTGAAAATCACTGATTTTCGTAGCAGGAAGTTATAAAAATTTAAGATTAATTAAGCGACGTTTATAACGTAAAACAGATAAAGCACTTTGCGCTTTTTATTATTTTTATTTGCTCGTGTTTTTTTATTTACGTTTATTTCAAAATTCACATTACAGGTACTTTAATCAATGGTCACTTGAATGTTTCTGGAAATTGGAAGTTACTTGAGTTTATGGTGTGTTGAGAGTGTTGAGAGATAGAAATTTCGTAAGTTAATGCGGGTTTTCCTAAGTATACTCTTAACTTTTATTTGTCTTTATGTTGTGTAACTACCTTAGAATTTGGTATTTTTTCTCTTAGTTTTTCTATATATTGTTGACTACAATTTTTATTTTTCAAGCTTATTGAGATTTGTTGGTATTTCACATAATTAAAAGGGGGTTTTTAAAAAACATATTGAAATGAATAAGCTTTTTTTTTTAAATTCCGCTATTATACGAAAATCGATGATTATCAAAAATTGGGGAGTTGTTGGTGTCACCCCGGTTGTCGAAAATCAATTTTTCATCAAATGTCCACGATTTGAGGTCCTAGGAAACTTTTTTGACTACTCCTGCGATGACAGCAGTATGTTTGAATAAATTTAATGCAATAGATTTTGAGAAATTTCAAAAAACGTGAATTAAAAAAGTTTTTGAAATAATTTTTTTATCAAAATAACTTTTGAGCTGCTTTATCGATCATTTCTATAACCTAATTAGCTCTTAGTCTAAAAAATGATTTTGAATTCTATTTAAAAAATCACAATCGATTCATTTGTTCGTGAGATATCGTTGATAAAACATTTTGAAAAAAAGTGTTTTTTTCAAATATCTTCAAAATTTTTGATCGGACCGTTTTTGATGTAATAAATTAACTAAGTGTCAAAAAAAATACGCCGCTACGTTTATCAAAATGATTTAGTTCACTCGAGTGATATTTAATTTTAAAAAAATCAAAAAACGCAGTTTTTTAATATAATTTTCTTATTTTCCATCAGATCGGTTTTATCTTACAATTTTACTAATAAAGCTTTTTCAACTGCGCTAAATGCCGCTAGGCATTTAAAAATCGATTGATTTGTCTGAAAGTTATCGCAGTTCAAATATCTTCAAAGAAGTGTTTTACCAAATACAAATTAGACTTTTGAACTCGAAGAGCTAAAAAAAGGCGTTATCGGTGAAATTTAGAGCCCTATGAATTTGAAAGCGGAAATTTGTACGGATGGTCTGTATAGGGTGAATGGTTTATAAATTTTTTTATGCTTGACTTACCAATAAACTTTACGGATATCAAAAGATTCACAAATCGTTATTGAGCGTTTGTATGGTAAATATTTACATTTAAAAAATTCCCTTTAATGTTTATACTCAATATTTTCTGTAAAAATATTAAGATTGTTCTTACATTTACGTAAACATAACATCCATAAATATAAAAATACTATGTATAGTATATCAACATGTATGCAATGTATCATAGACAGGTTTAATAAATTTTGATTTACTATGATTTGAGTGGAGCGACTTGTAAAAAATAAATGGAGTTTAAATTTCTGATATCGGATGAAACAGCACAATATTAACAAATGGGTAGCCGTATTTATTGAGGGAACAGGCTAGTTTGCCGTCGAGCAGATTTTAAACCACTGAGCTGTATAATAAATCATTTGAGATTTCGGAGAGGTAAGTATAAAACAACTAAAAAGCCCTCGTAATTTAAACACATGCATGCGCTCACGAAACCCACTGACCGTGAAATAATTTTGCTGATTCGAATCTCGATAAAAAAAAACTTCAGTTTTCAGTCGATCGATTTTAATATAGTTGAATTTCAAATATTGTTTAATATTGTAATTCTTTTGTATTTAAATTTAACCAGATTTCTTCTTGATATCTGCAATGATATTTTCTATCTTGTCTTGAATGTTGTTAATTATAAAAGTATTTTATTGTGTGGGCTCAAGTAAGTAATTTGAGCGTTTTATTATATACTATTATTAGGTAATAAAAAAAAATAATAATTGGGTACGGACGAAAATAACAGAAGCGGCAAAGTTAATTTGAGACCCGAGCTGACTGCTGAAAAAGAACACAAAATAATTTAATAAGGTGATAAAAATCCAGTGCATTGCCACGTTCTTTGTTATTATTTAGAAAAGAAAAAAAAATGTATCATTTCGTCAACCTTTTATTAAATGGGTGAAAAAATTTCATTACGTGAAATTACTGCTTATTTTTATCTTAAAATATAAAGAAATGATTTACATCTAGAAATTCGGGCAAACATGTCCAACACTTTCTGCTTTTTTTTTTTTCATAAAAATTTAATTAAAATCAATCGAGGATATAATAAATTTCGATGTTGTTTTTGAAGGGACATAAATTTATAGATCCATGCGAATATTTATATTCAAAGCCTCTGAACTTTTATTTTTCGCCGAAAATTACAGGGCCATATTTTATTTTTTTTATTTTTATCACTTGATATCTTCAATACAGACAAGCTGTTGAGTAATATCATCCTTTAAAAGATAATTTGATACCGTACACAGTCTTCTTAATTTCATCATGAGAAAATATATTTTATTTCTTCGTTACATTCTTCAAAAAGAAACTATGGGTAACAATTTAAAAAACAAAATAAATTTTAAATAAACTTTAATCTAAAAAATCAATCGATATCAATTAACTACCCAGATAGCAATTTCAGTAAACTAAAGTTTGCAGTACAAGCATTTCGAAAACTCTTGCCCTTAATTAGTTTTGTATTTGCACTATATTCCAATTATACCAGCAATAACTTTCAATAGCACAGAAATTACTCCAATTCAATAGTGTCATACAAATTCAAGTTTAATATTCATTGAAATGTTTAAGCTTACTAATACAGTACTGAAAATAAAAATTTATGCAAGTTTGTAAATTTATTGCATACAACAGTTGATTTAATGTCAATACATAATAACTGCTGCGGAACTTGAAACATAATAGGACTCGGGCTCGGATGAGGCCATATAAATAAGCAACAAACAATCTCATGAAACCCTTAGCTTACTAAACTTTAGTTTCTTTTGTCTTTGTCAGTGAGAAAGTTTAAACTCTATAATACTATATAATAAACGATCGTGCTCAATCAACTGACATTGCTTTTAGAATCCATGCGAGTCAAGGAATATTTAATTTACTTTGGATTTTACTGCCTAAAATATAATCTCGTGTGACAAGTGACATTTTAATTTAACTACTGTAATTATAAACTGTCAAATGTTACTATTTTGATAAATAATCACATGAAATTATTTTTCATAAACTCAAAAGCAAGCATTAAAATGTTAAATTAATCTGTCATTGCCAATGAAATAGAGTGATTAGTCAAAGAGTTTAACGTATTCCGGACTTTAATTACAAACATTGATGTTTAGATGGTAGATATATAAAATTTTTTGAACATAAATTAATTAATAATTGTAGTTTATTTATTTTTTTTTATTATTTAGTCATAAATATTTTAATAAAATTAGTTTATAAAAAATTACTCGTGTCAGCCAAACATTTTAGCCTATAAAGTTGTTAATAAAACAATACAATATTATACATTATAAAATATTCACGTAATAGGTATAAATATATAATTTAATTCCATTGTAAATTTAATCGGATAACTTGCTATTGTAATTTCAACTAGCTATTGAATTAATTACAACTAATCAATAATGCAATTAGACGACACTTTGTCTCCTCTATTTGATTTACTTCCGACCTTCATATTAATAAGGTAGAGTTGTTTGAATAGTCACAGAGGAAATAATAGAGTTACAGTGCTTCCGTAACCGTGCTTGTCTTTGTAAAAATCGACATATGGTCGAAGACATTAATAATAGTACCAAAAAAATTAAAAGATTGATTAATCGTAGTAGCAATTAATTTTAAAAAATTAATAGCTTTGTCAAGTTTATTAAAAAAATTATTCTAAAGTTAATAGAGATTATTAATTAATAAAATATTTAACAATTAAAATAGTTTAAGTATAATTATTTGATATTAAAGGCACATTTAAATATTTAAAAGATTGTATGGTATATAAAAAATATATGAGTAACTAATACTCTTACTTTCGTAGACTTTTACAAGTACAAATATTGTAACTTGGCAGCACCGGATCGGAGTAAAGAATGAGATTCTAAATAAAAGTTTTGTGAATTATTTACTTCGTAATAAAAGTAATCCACACATGATTTATAATCATCAGTCTACGGGATTACATTTATTATGGTATTTGTTAAAGTTTTATGATTTTTATGTATACCAATGGCTGGTATAAACTGTAGAACAATTTTCTTTGATGTAGAGTTATTATTGTATTGTTGGTGTATCTTTGTCTTGATAGTTATGTTACTATCATTATTTATTTATTTTCAGTTGTCCTTCAACGTTTCATTTTGTCAAGTATGGGGACAACCATATCGAAAGATGGACGCTTGCCAGAATCCTCATTCATACAAATCCGGATCAGTTTAGCCAAATGTGGAGAGATCCCATGGGGAATTTCAACTCGTAAATCTTCCAGTGCAATCTGCAGTTCAAATTAAGTTTTTATAGAGTTAATTAAGTTATTACATTTGTTATAATGACAATTAATTATTTTTGTATAACTCTTACATTAGATTACATTCTATTGTAATATTATGATATAATTTATGACATATGTTACAAAAACTTTTTTTGCTTTGTGTTTATAGTTAATATTTACTCTGAAATACAGCCTCATTACGTGAATTTGAATAAAAATAAGTATTTTAATTAATAGTAAGATGAGTAAGTCTCTTAATTAATAGAATAAAAATAAAAAAATTATTTAAAATAAATGATTTGTGATGTGAATGTCAAAACCTCTTTGATGATAAATTAATTAAAATATGTGTATGATGAGTGAGTCTAGTTAAAAAGCTTTATAAACTTGTATGAAAGTATTTTGAAAAATGTAAAATAGAGTTGCAAATAATGTATTAAAATAATTATTTTATTACCTCTCGATTAAAACTTCTTAATTAAAAAAAAAATTTTTTAGTTTTTAATTCGATGAGTATTTAAAATTGAAATATAATTAAATATTTAAAGTAATTAATTATTATTATTTTTATTCTTAAATTACTCAAAAAAAAAGATAAAAAATTTTATATTTTTATCACTAGATTTTTTTTTTACATTTTCAAGTATTCACAACTCCACGACGCTAAAGTATTTCAAGCATACTAAATGTGGTATTTGAGATTAATTTAAGCGAAAAGCACAATTATTATTTTTGTTTTTTTTTTTTTTTAATTTTTTACTGTAACAGAAAATATTCAGAAAATTTTTTAATGAGATATAATAAATAAATAAATATAGTGACCAATAAATTAAAAAACGAAGTATTGATTATTGATTTAAAGATAAAATTTGAACATAACTTTTTTTTCATTTTCAATCTTACAGTTGAAAATAAAAATTAAATTTCTTATTTTAAAACCAGCAATGATTATAAAAGTTATCAACATTTTTTCATCAATAAAATAGCAACTCTGAATCAATAAATATATGAAATAAAATACTACCGTTTGATATGGAATATATTACTACCACTCAAAGAGTATGCGGTTTTATAAATCGCAGATATTAAATTTTTCTTCTTTAATATCGTATAAGTACATGCACTTTATGAAAATGAATTCAAAAACATGAATATCTGAGAGTACAAACCTTCATACCACACTCCATCGGCGATAAATCAGAAAATGGAACTTCACGCGAGGCAAGTTCCCAGAGTAATATTGCAAAGCTCCACATATCGCTAGCTTCCAAATTAATGTCAGCAGGTCGTTTGCTTAAAGCCTCTGGCGACATCCATGCTGGTTCATAAATACGTCCGACTTCTTGGAATGAAAACTTCGAGTCAGCCATATTGACACGTGCTGTCAAATCCTCGTCGATCTAAAAAAGTATATTCATACGAGATCTAGTAAACATGACAACAATAGGAACAGAATTCATGAAAATAGTATAAACATGAAGAAAAAAAAAAAAAAAAAATGGGTAATAAATATTTATGAAATATTTTACCATGACATGTTTGCTATTTAAATGGAACCGGCATCGATTTTGTCTTTCAAGACCGTGCAAAAATGCCATTGCACGTGCAACATCTAACGCCAAACGTAAAGCTCGTGCACTGTCTAATACAACTCCCGTTCCACCGTGCAGTAATCTGTGCAAACTTCCTCTAGCCATATACTGGGAGACTGTCACAAGCTGCGGGGGCTGATTTACACATCCAAGAACTGGCAAGACATTAGGATGTGAAAATATTCTTAGCTTGGGGAACTCTTCGTTAAAATCACGTGAAATCCGAGCTGTGCATTCGCGCAAATTCAAAATTTTAGCGACGATATCATTATTTTGCCATCGTCCACGCCAAGTTTCACCGCTTGGAGTACTTGCCAAGTGTGTGTGAAGTGACAACTCAGCCATGTTAATGCCTTTGTGCCTCGAAAGTGTCGCATCACCTGCAATATAAAAAAAAATATACATATATAAATATATTATATATTTATACATATTCCCTCGATTTTCTTCTGAACTTTATTCTACTTGAGTTGCTTTTACTCTACTGTAACATTATACTATCTTATATCATATAATTTACACCTCAAAAAATACAAAGAAAAAATAAAAATAATTGCAACAAAAAAGTACTCACGACTGCGGGTCTTTAATCCAAGCCAACTCTGATCTTTAAATTGAATCTTCTTCAAGTCCTGTCCAAACTCTACGGCAAGGTCTGGAAGTGAAAAATAAAAAACAGTGAAAATAACTTTCTCGGCAACTTGCCAATATTTTATAGATATATCTATATTCCATATATTACCATGTAAGCGTTTTGCCAATGAACCACGGGCTTTATCTAGTGGAGTATCTCCATCTTTGTTGGCAATAGAAACCAAAGCTCCTGCGGACACTAGTTCTTCTGCTACTGCATGATCGCCCCAGAAGCACGCGTAATGCAACGCTGTGTTGCCATGTTCGTTTGTTACGTTAACATCAGCTTTATTACGAAGTAACTGCAAACAGAATGAGCGTAATTATTATCCTTATATGATCATGATATAAAATATATTATATGTTTATGCTTATTAGTATTCAGAAGCACGTGTGTTGATAAAACCTTGGATAAAGGTTCTGGCTTATTTGCAAAATAAACAGATGTTGTGTTACCCTTTGCGTCTGTTTATTTTTATCTTAATCTTCATAACTTCATTTCGGAAAAATTCTGTTGGAAATATAATATCATACTGGCAACCTGCAGTCACTATGTGAATGTCAAAAATTGTGGATTGTAAAAAAAAAACTTTGCTTTGACAAGTTTCCGATAGTTTTAATCATGATATAAATAGTTTGGATGCTTTTAAAATTAATTTAAAAATCGATATTGCGATGACAGAATAAATTATCAATTATTTAATGGAAAATGTCACAGATACAAATTTATAAACCAACAAACTATTTAAAATTCTCCAAAAAATTGGCTACCACCAAAAAAATATTCCATTTCATCATCTAAAATCCCGCAACTAATATTTTTATTATTCTCTGAATTTTATTGATGATATATTCTTTGAAAAGTAAATACGGTCAGATATATTCAATTTGTCGACTTGGACAAGTGGTGCATAAAATTTATTGTCGATATTTACTAACTTGGAAACTTTATAAGTATATACTTAAGGGACGCCATCGATCTTCTTTATCGTTTTCAACTAAACGAATGAAAGAGTTATTTTAGCGAGTTTGGCAAATGAGCTTAGAAAAAGTTTTTTTTTTTTTTTTAAGACATTAACAAAGCACTAAAAAATTTTCTATTGAAGAATCTAAGGTTCAATGAGTTACTGCGAAATTGAAGATTTATTACAAAATCTCAAGCACTGAGAAGAACTTTTTTCAATTCAAAGAAAAATTTTGAGCCGTAGAAATTATTTTGAAGAAAACCGGGTGACTTATTCAAAGAATTTCTTCTCTTGGTTTCAAAATTCTTGGATCAAGATACTTTTTTTTAAAGATCTTGAAAATACTAAAGGTCAAGGAAAATTTTTTTTTCCGAAATCAGCCGCTATCGAGCGCAATTATTGAATTTTTGTACAACAATTCATGTAAATAACTATAAAATTAGTTTTAACCTACAGTTATCTTCAATAAACATACATAATTATTGAAAATCTTCTATCGTCATATTGTTACAGTAATAATTACAAAAAATTACGTTCAACACGTAATGTGTAAAGCGAGAAATGTAGAAAGCTCGAATTTGCGTAATTTACTTTTAAAGTTATGTTTACATCTACACGGCCGCAGAATTTTAAACTCGTATCGCAAATTCAACTGTATCAAAATCTCTCACTTCACCCGCATGTATCGAAAATTACTAATTTTTTCACTATGATGTTTCTTTGAGTAAAAAAATTAGGAAAACGGTTGACCTTGAAGACCATCCTTGCAACTTCCCGCTAATACCATACCTAGGCGCTTAAAATTACTCTAATGATGTTTTTGAGCTCTTCAAGCTCAAAAATACATTTTGTGTTATTTTAAGCTTTCCGAGCTCAAAGAGATATATTTTCTATACTTTTGAGCTTTTTTTAGCAGCGATCGACGCGGATTTTTGAGCTCTAACAATTATTCCAACTCATTGCAAACGATCCGAAAAGAAATGTCGAAGTTATGTAAAAAAAAACACTTTCTTCGGTTTTCTTTCGTGGACGAAATCTCTCGAACAAATCAACCGATTTTGACCGGATTTGCGGCAATCGACATAGTTTTTTAACGTTAAGAGCTGATTAGTTTCTGAAATCGATCGGTATAGCCGTTTGAAAGTTATTCTCAAAAAACCAATTAAAAAAAATTTTTTTCTTAGTTTTTTTGAGATTTCTCAAAATCTACTGGTCCGAATAGGTCCAAATTGTATCAAAAATCTAATTTCGGCCAAGCCTTTTCGGATGGCACCAATCGCGATGGAATCGGTCAAACCGTTCAAAAGATACAAGCGGTTCACACACACACACATTAGATCTCCGTTTAGTCGTTCAAAAGTTATAAGTAGTTCACACACACATAAGCGCACACACACACACACACACACACACACACATACACACACACACACACCTGTGACCTTCAAACATCGAGATCTGATGAACACTCGATTTTTGCAAAACGAGGTAAAAACAATAACTTCCCGATTTTTGAAAATCTTTGATTTTCTTAGCAGGAAGTTAAAAAAAAAACAATTTTTTTTTATCATTTATGCAAAATTAATAATTTGACTGCTCATTTTTAAAATTAAATGATTTTATAAATTCAAGAGGAAGTGTATGGAACAATTATTTAAGTCTCTTCCTGCCAAATGATTCTAAATTTTAAGGCCAACATAACAAATTAAATCCGCTACATCACTACCAAGTATAGAAAATGAATAAACTAGAAACAAACATCTAATGATTTAAAGTTTATGAGAGAAAATATTATAATATGAAAGTGGTATAAACTTATCCCGCGACAAAGTTTCTGACGTTTTATCATTATTCACTTATTATAGAACAACTTTCTTAATATTTTTAATAATAAATAGCTTTTATGTTAAATAAGACTTTTTAATAGAACAATTATACTTCTTCTTTAAAAAAATTACTTGTCACGATTGAATTAATAATAAATTACTATAATATGATATAAGAATGAAATTAATGAGATGTCATGAATTTTTTAGCTTGTTAGTAAGTAATTGTTCAAAGGATGATGTCAAATAGCTAACTTTGAGACTCAAAGGAGGAATTGCTGGAGTTTTGGACTATTCAAGTTTGCTGGTGCGAATAGTAATCTCCAACAAACTTTTCATCCATAAAACAATTTCAAAGCTTATTCATTCTGGAATAAAGAAACAAACATAATTATTTATCATTATTACAACACAAACGACACATCTAAACAGTGAATCGGATTAGTCAACAATATAAAACATTAGATGTTTAAAATAAGATTTGAGGTATTAAGTTACAAATATATACATAAGTATGGGAGCTGAAATGCAATAGCCAGGTAAGCGCCAGTAAACCCTTTGCTCTATTTAATTTATAGTATCCTCATTCGTAGAGATTAATTCTCGTCTAGTAATTTTCTGAAACTTTTCCAAGTTGCAAAGTAAAAATAATAAACGAAAACGAATAAATGAAGTCAGCACTTTACTGTAAGCCTTTACATTACAAATGTATACCTTTAGTTACTAAAACTTGTATTGGTAAAATGGTATATGTCAACATGTGACAGCTATAAACCAAACCACACGACTCACGGAGAGGAGAAAAGCAGTGAACTTTTTTCCAAAGAATTTCATGAAATTTTCCGACATCCGGACATTGAGTAGTACTTCCGACGCTTTTACTGCGCAAGCTATTTGCTGCAACTCTGCAAAATGGTGTGAGAATATAATGTATGTATATATGAGTTTCTTGAATCTTTATATGTAAATGAGTAAAAATTTTTCACTAGGAATTCGGTTTTAGATTAAGATTCTATGATATGTACCTTGTTATAAGTTATAAATTATCACCTAGACACAACTCTGCAAAGGGGCAAAAGGTCTACGGTCGACATTGACGTACATACAAACGATAAAGTACCTTTAGTGGCTTTAGTCGCTAGGTAATTTATATTTTCATACAAAAAGACATTAAAGTACATTTTCGTACTGGACAAGCTTTTAGAGAGTATTATTTATGGATTTTAGTGGTTTATAATTTATTTAATATGTAATGCTTGATCAAATATGTACAAGGAGCTATTCTATTTCAGAGAAAAAAATGGGCGCTTTTTCAAATTTCATAAGATAAATAAAAATATTCTGGAAATAAAAATGAGAAAAATTAGAGACTAGTAAAGGGGGATGGGTAGCAAAAAGCACGTGTCATGGTTGATACAGTTCGAGTCTTTTTAATCATCACCATCATAAATAAAAAAATAATTTTTCATGCGGGATGACAATGCTTTGAAGAAAAGTAATTTTCTGCTTTTTTTCACAACTTAAAGTTTTTTTTTTTTTTTAAATAACAAAAAACGTTTTTTTTTTTTTTATTTAAATCAAATATCAACAGGCTTGGATTTAATAGAAAAAATTTGTAACAAATTTCAAGTAAATTCGTGTCTTAAAATTTTACATATTATGTCAACTGTGTTGATAAAAATAGTTTTTAAAAAAGCGCTTCACTTTGTAATTAAATAATTTTCTATCTTTCTGCAAAGGAAATCATTAATCTTAAAAAATTGCGAAACAAGTTTAAAAAACACTTTAATTATAGAAAAGTTCAAGAGAAAAATTTTCTAATAAGATCATTTTGAAAAATTTGATTACTTTAAATCAAGCACAAAATATTTTTAATTCAGGAATTTTTAGTGGATTTAGTGAATTTTTCTTAATTCAAGAATTTTTCTATTCAATTCAAAACCAAAAAGTTTTTCAAAAGAAACTTTTGGTTCAAAAATATTTTTCTTGAATTGAATTCGTTTTTTAATCACAATTTTTTTTTTTTTTTATTTTAATAAAAACTGCTAAGAATCTTTTCTTAACAATTTTTTTATCATCATTTTAAGAGAATTTATTATTTATGTGAATGGCATCGATATTATTCGCAAATTGAGTTCAAATTGAGCTCAAGAACTGGGTAATACATTGCTTTACTCGTTTACGGAGTGAAGATACATTTAAATTTATAAGTGACTTTATTGGAGTTTAATAGAGTGTGAGAGTTTAATCAATAGTTATTTATCACCAGATTTTTCTTCGAAGTATCAATTGGGAATTCACATGGATGACCAGAATGGTTACTAATCATTGAGTTTGTTCAAGCTGTTAAAATTTAATGACATGGATAATAACATGATGGCATAATTTGGATAAACTGAAACCCAATTAAAATGGAATCGATGTTCATTTTAAGCCAATCTGATTATACGTGTCAAATTTCAACGTAGAGAAAATGAAGAAATATTTTTATTATTGATGATACTGAAGTCAATACTAATTATTGAGTGTTAAAATCTATAATTTAAAAAAAAATGTTAGGTAAAAATTCGTTTTATGATTAATTTATTTTTTAATGTTACTGATGTCCAATGGATTCGGTTTACAACCATGGACAGATTTTATAAATTGATGACGGTTATGCTGCAGAAAAAGAAAGAAAAGAAAAAGAATGAATTATTTTATTTACGTGATGTGAAAAAGCCACGATTCATGCTTGTAATTTTCTGAAGTAGGAACACATAGAGGATATATTATTTTTTGCAAGACTTGCTGTACCCGATTTGAGAAGAATAGCAAATTGAAAGATGTTAAAATATTTTTTTTTTTGGTCTTGATTTATTTTTATAATAAAATCTAGCAACCTTCAGTTATATTCTGACTGCTAAGAATTATGAATGAAAAATAGAAATACTTGAGTATAATAATTTTTTGATCATTTTAATTATAATTCACATCGTTTGGATACACTGAAAAAAAAAAAGTTATAATACAGTTAATTTTTTTCGACTGTCAGTTCAGTGACTATTTCTGCGATTTCGGCAGCCATATGTATTATTTTTCGTAAAATAGAATTGAAATAATTATAAACAAGCAGATCCCCAGTTAGCACAGGTTGACCATCAACCAAGTTGATGTTCAATGGTTTACGTCAACTTTATGTTAACTTCGCGTCAACCTCTGCATTTGCAACAGTTTCCCAGAACTTGACTTTAACTTACGCATCAAGTTAGCGTAAATCTATTGCCGGAATTTTCCGAAAGGTTTGCTCAAAGTTAACGCGAAGTTGCAGAAAGTTAACGTTAACTTCACGTCAACTGTTGTAAGTATAACTGTTGCGCCACTGTTAGCGTAAACTTTACGTCAAATTCCGGCCGCAGGTTTACGTGAACTTCGTTTCGCTTGTGCTAACTGGGGAAGCTATACATACATGATGGTATAATTACTAACTGTTTTATCATCTGTTGAGATTTTTTTTTAGTTCGAGTTACAGAGGAGATAACACCATTCGCGGGAAAATTCAAACAAAAAAAAAACGAATAAAAAAAAAAGTATAGAAGTCATTATATGAAAAAGTTAACACAAATCGTAATGTAAACATTCAATCTAAATAGTTTATGTATGACATGAGCGTTTAAGGCATGCTCATTTAGATTTTCCAAACTTTTTGTATAAACTATGCACTAAGATGACGTTTGAGCTTCACCACAATATTTTTTCGGTAGTACAACAATACTTGTATAAGTTTCAAACTTATGTGAAGTTGTAGTCTATATTAAAATTGAAAAATAAAAGGTTACGATAGAAGCTCTTTGAGTTCGAAAATTTAGTGGTCAAAATGGAAGTAAATGTCTTATTCAAATAAAATCATAACATTCATAATTTAAAAACTTCAATTACTTTTATTGATTACCTTTTAAAAAAACTGGCAAATTTCGTTATAGCTATAGTGAAATAGTACGTAATTTTAAGTTTATAGATGCATTATATTATTTAAACAGCTTCCAGATTCAATTAACAGAAGCTCAATAAGTTGTTGTATTCAAAATTTATTCAGAAAATAAACCAGAGAAATATGAAATTTTGCTATTTTAAAAATTTTTAAATGTCGGAATTTTGGAACGACGAGATCGATTAAGCTCATCTTCGAACTTGAACTTTATATTTATTTGTAAAAAACGCTTGTTAAATTTGGTAAAGATCCGTTGTGAATTGTAGACACTATCGTAGTGACAAACCACGTTCTATCGTATATGTATAAAGGGTATCTTTTTATATTTTAAAAAGCCAGTTTTTTGAACTTTTAAATATTAATTACTTCGAGAATTATAAAGATTCCTAAATGAAAATTGAATTGTAGCTTCATAACCAATAGCACTTTATAGCAAAATTAAAAAAGTTCGATAAAAATATTTAGAATTGAAGATAACCAGATTTTTGTCTCGATTAATCAAAAATGAAAAGATAACCTTTTGAAAATCAGCTCCTCAAATGCAATAGTTGTTAGATTTCTATGCAGTCTAATAAAAAGTGATTTTAATTTTGTATCACGGTGGTACTATTTTCGGCTCAGTGATATAGTAAATACAGTGCTTATAGTATAATGTAAGTATATAAGTGTAATACATGAAATACAAATTTAGAATTACATGTAGAAACAAATTTAGAATCACTTTTTGTTTCGTGAAGTTGTTTTGGTAAAGCTATTTTTCTTAAAACTATGAACTGGATATCTCAATAGCAAGTCCAATGATATTTTGATGCGGTTCGCAGCATTCAATTGTGACGAACGAAGTTTATGCCACCACTCTCATTTTAATGGTAATTATATATAACCACCATAATTTCAAAATACAATAAGAAATAACGATCAATACCTCCTTGGTAACAATCAGAAGGAATCGTATATAAAAACCCCCTGAAAATGTCGTCGGTGCTCAGATTGTCGGAGACTCTTGTCCTCGACAGTTCGCGGTTTCTAACCGTAGACTTTGTGACCCGGTGTACTGCCATCCTAAGTACTTGAAACTGCAACGGATATAATTATTCGCTAGCCAATTTTCATTATTATTTGAAAGGGCTCAGACTGCCGAAGGCTCTCGACTTAGTCAGTTTGCAATTCGAAATCAAAGGGTTGTACCCTAAGGTATTTTCTCACTAGAATATAATATTAGAATTGCGACGGGTATAAATGCTTGCTGGCCAAGTTGGCCATTCATTTGAAGTTGCTATTATTATCATTTTGGGTTTTAAAACCCAAAGTACATATTTATAAAGATTCAATTTAGGAGCCTCTACGAAACGTTCTACAAAGTCTAGTTTATTGAGTGTATCAATAGTTTTAATAGTATTTGTGGATTATCCAGCATTGGTTAAGTTTTTGTTAGACTACACTTATCAATTGTGACTGAATCCGTATCACCGATTTAATAAAAGCTTGTTAGTACAAATTTTAATGTAATACTCATGTGTGCAGAAACAGTCAAATAATTCATTTACAAATCTGATTTCCAACTATACAATAAGGAACGAGGTATTCCCGAGTACCTATAATTGAACAAACCCACCTTTCTCTCGTTTTCCCTTAGTTCAGTCACTACCCTTGACCCTAGCCACGCGGTCGCCAACGGGTTCTCTTATGATATAAGCCGCTCGATATCATTAGGATAGGTGAAGATTAAGTACTTCTACCAGAAAAAGGTGCGATCAATAAGTTATTTCATAGCCTAGGAATTTAGAATACACTAAATAAATAAGCGTAAAATAATCTGGTCGTCAAGGAAATAAACTCTTTATCTAAGTGAAATTGATGTATTATTTAATTGAAAATCCACCGTCTCAAACCATACGTTTGTGACACGATGCTGTTTTTGTAGCACAATAAGATTATACCCATTTCTAAGTACTCAAAAACTAATCCAACGAGAAATTACGAAAATATGTGAAAAAAACACACTTTTTGTGAAATTATTCGATAAGGATGTCTCTTGAACGAATTAATTGATTTTGATTCAAATTAGGAATTCAAATTGCGCGCATACGCGCGCGCTTTCATCCTAACCAATAAGGAATCAGTAACCATTCTTTCGAAATTTTCGATACTAAACTAACTAATTATAAGATAAAATTTTATATTATAGGATTGTGGAGATCAACTTTGTTTTTTGAGGTTCAGAAATGATTAGATTTTAAAAATTATCGATGTAGCAATTTACAAGTTACTCCATATATAAGAATATTTGATTTTTGAGATTTTACAAAGTTTATCAGGCTGAATCGGTTCAAATTTTCAGAAAGTCTAAATTTAGGGGAACCCTCCGGAATGACGCAAACCGCATTTCAATAAGTCAAACTGCTCAGAAGTTACGAGAAGTTTACACAAACACGAACACACACACACACACACACACGCGCGCGCGCGCGCGCGCGTGCGCGCACGGTGTGGCACCCTAATAAACTGCTTGATTTTTGAAAATCGGATTAAAACCAATAATGTCAATTTTTTGAAAGTTATTGATTTTCATAGCGGAAAGTTAAAAATTTATGATATCTTTTAAATACGCGGGAGACAATATTTTTCCTACTCTCTTAATAACATAGATAATCGAAAAAAAATTAATTACAGCGTTCTTTCGTCAACTATTGATAAAAAGACAATTTTTCAAATTCGATAGATTAAGCTTTTTTACTTTATTAAAAAATAAAGAAGTAGTTTCCATAAATATGAAAAAATAGATAGCCCACCTTCTGACTAAAAATACGTCATTTTTTTGTGAAAGGAAACTCGCTATCTATAGAGATTAGCTGTGGTATATGCGCCCAGTGATAAGTAGTTAGCTATTTTATGATAAAAAAAAATACTGATATCGGTTGTTTTTATTTACTACAAAAAATTGAAAAAGATAGCAAAATTTATATTCAATTAAATTCCACTTGATCTATGAAACTAAAGATAGTAAATACGGTTTACCAAGTTATCGTGAAATTGCTTGTTTACATGTACGCTGTGATCTGATAGTGGTCAGTTTTTTGTTAGAGTTTCGCTGACGAGTTACGAAACGAGCCGATAAATTTTATTCTCATCAAGATTCATTAGTTTTATAATTTTTGAATTTTTGCTGATCCTTGGTATTTTGCCAAACTAATTCGCAAACTTTATCTTATTTTTGGCTGATAAAAAATTGCTTTGCTTCCAGATATATAATAAATTAATCTATTACTTTAAAAAATTTGAGTCTTAAATAATCGAAATGTGCCACTTAAAAATTTTAATTTCTAACAACTTTAAGCCTCAAAAAATTAATTTGTGCAAAACTAAGTATACTTCTTTTTTCGGTTAGTTTCACACTATTAAAAAAAATTTATTGTCATTTTTTATTTAAGTGGCAGTGATTTATAATCCAAATGATAATTTTTTACATTATATTTTACCATAATTTATACCGTTTTTTATTTAAAACTAGCTGTTACCCGCCCGCTATGCTGGGCATTTAGCATTGTATTTAGAATTGTATTTTGAAATCAAGACTTAAAATTAAATAGGAGTATTGTTTTGACTTGCACAGATTCAAAATTCCATCGGATTGGCCTGTACCTTTTATCCATGTGATTATTCTAGCTAATATTCATTGTAACTTTCAATGTGCAATCACTATAACATTCCCGTGGCTTTCTTCCAAAAATGAATAATAATTAACATGAAGAAAAAAATTTGAAATAAGCATTGAAAGTTTCAGTTAAAGTAATTGCAGGTCTCACAAGTTAAGTTGGAATTGGTCTAGCTTAAAGTTTGCTGTTATCTATGATTCCATCAAATTTTATATCTGTAGGAATTGTATTTGAAGAATGCAAATTTTTTGACAATTATTACTCTCGCTTTCCTATGTTAGGGAGAAATTTCGTAAGATCCTATTCGAGATGATTTCTACCTTACAAATAAAAGGTTCCAACAAAACTTCAAGTCCAATAGAAACTATTGTTTGCAAATAAGAGATTATCATTGTTAACGCCTCCGCAATCCCTTATGGAGTTAGAATTCAAGAAAATTCATTCTTAGCTGAACTTGAGATCATACAAAAAGATTCCTAGCAAGTTTAGAGTCTGCAGAAAGTACAGTTTGAAAATTAAAATTTTAGATTTCAACAACCACCCCCCTGCAATTCCTATCGGAAATAGAATTTTTTTAGATCCGTTTTGAGATCATCTCATGATAAATAAAAGATTTCTACCTAATTTCGAGTCTGTAGTAGTTACAGTTTAGAAATTAAAATTTGAAAGTCTAACACCCACCCCCGCAGTCCCTATCGGAAGTAGAATTCATTGAAATCCGTACTGAGATGATCTTTACATGACAAATAAAAGATCCCCACCAAATTTGCAGCTTTTTAAAGCTATATTTCGAAAATTATGATTTTTTTATTGTTAACACCCACCCCCGCGATCTTTATAGGAGGTGATTCGGTGTAAAATCCGTTCTTAGATCATTTTTGTATCACATGTAGACTACTCCTATTAAATTTGAAGTTTATAAGAACTATAGCTTGGAAATTAGAAATTTTAATTGTTAATACCCACCCCTGCCACCCTCTGTAGGGTTGAAATATAGCGAAATTTACAAATTATTTTTACATCACTTACAGAAGATTCCTACCAAATTTTAAGTCGATAGAAGCTATAGCTTGAAAATTAAAAATGACAGATTTTCATTGTCCACGCCCCCGCAATTCCTTTTGGAGTTAAAATTCGAGAAAATCCATTCTCGGCTGAACTTGACATTATACACGAAGATTCCTACTAAATTTGGAGTCTGCAGAAATTACAGCTTGGAAATGAAAATTTTAGATTTAAACATCCCCCCCCGCAATCCCTATCTGAAGTAAAATTTTTCTCAATCCGTTTTGAGATGATCTCGTCATGATGAATGAAAGATTCCTGCCAAATTTACAGCTTTTAAAAGCTATGTTCTGTAACTTAAGATTTTTTATTGTTAA